>CAUYRT010058230.1:0-12370 GCA_963574885.1 Lepilemur ruficaudatus | reverse complement strand
TACTCGGGAGGCTGAGGCAGAAGGATTGCTTGAGCCCAGGAGTTTGAGGTTGCTGTGAGCTAAGCTGACGCCACGGCACTCAGTCTAGCCCGGGCAACAGAGTGAGACTCTGTCTCAAAAAAAAAAAAAAAAAAAAAATTTAGTTACTACATTATTAATAAGCAAACTATTATATAATAGAAGCTGGATTTGTAAGTATATGTGTCTACTGGACATCTTATTGTAGCTGTTTTTGTTGAAGAGAGGAAGGAAGGGAGAGGAAAGGGAGAGAGAGGGAGGACAGAAGGAACTTTAAAATACAGTAGATTTTGTACTTGAAAGAGGTTCCTTAGCTATCACTTTATATTTTAAAATTGTCAAATATAAGATATGTTACTCATTTTTCTTTTGCAAATGGGCAATTATCGTTGACTATCTTTTGTAATGATGATAAGAGCTGTCATTTATTAGTTCCTTAGCAGATGTTTTCAATCAATCAATTTATTTTTCCACTCAAGATAAAGGCAACTTATTAAAATATTTATCTTCTTATTTTAAAATAATTTCAGATTTATGAAAAGTTGGCAAAGATAGTACAGAGAGTTCCCCAATACCTTTCTCCCAATCTCTACTAATGCAAGCATCTTTTATAGATGTGGTACATTTGCCAAAACTAAGAAATTAACATTGGTAAAACATTAAATAAACTACAGACTTTATTTTGATTTCACCAGATTCCCATTGTCCTTTCTCTCTTCCAATACCCAATCCAGAAGACCACATTGCAATTAGTCATCAAGTCTCCTTAGATTCATACAATCTGTGGCAGTTTCTTACTCTCTGCTTGTTTTTCATGATCTTGAAAGTTTTAACAAATACTGGTCAGGTATTTAGTAGAACGCCTTTGATTTGTGTTTGGCAGATATTTTTTGATGACGAGACTGAAGTTATGGACTTTTGAAATAATCCACATAGGAGAACTTCCCCTCTCCTTGCAGCACAGCAGGGAGTACATGATAGTGACAAGATTAGCCTTTTAAATCATTTTATATTTTCTCTTTGGGTCATGATATTATTAAAGTTGTGAGTACACAATTGAGTTTATAAATGTGCTTATGAGTAAATAATTTTAGTTTGTAATTACAGAATTTGGATTGATTTTTTTGAAATAAGTCCAATTTGTAAATCACAGTAGAGATATTTAATCATTTTACATTTATAATATACCTGATATTCTACATTGCAGCACTCCACTGAGAATTGCATTGCTACATGAAGAGGAATATAAATTTGTAAGAAAACATAGAATAGAATATATGGAGTATATGACTTGTAAAGTTTAAATTCTCTTAGCTATTTTATTTCCATTTTTGATAACTAAAATTATTGGCAGTACTAATACAACATCTCAAGTTTATATGTAGGCTTTATTCTTATAATAATTTAGATTTTTTTACTATAGTGACTGATTTCAATTGGTATGCCTTGTATATATTCCTCAGTCACGAAAACTGAAATATCTCTAGTCATGTGCAAATGAAGAGAGAAATGAGCTGTGAATTAGTCAAACTCTAACAATAACAAAGTGGGAAAGATACAAATGCTGCTCTAGTTACTCACATCTGGGCACTTAAAAAGACAGTATGGCAAAAGCAAACAGTTTTCTCTGTTACATTTTTCTTGAATACAATAGTAAACTGCTCTCTTTGTTATTTTCCTTTTGTATTTTTTTAAGAACAACTACATTTTCCACCATAAATTCTGAAAATGACTTACTGATGCAATTATTGACTCCAATCTCACTGCTTTGCTATATTATATTTGCCTATTCAATTATGAAGAACTCAATACTGAAGTTATAAATTTCTGGAAAAGCAATTTATATTCTGTATGAAATAAGTGAAATAAGCTAAATCATTTAGCATTTCAAAGCTTTTTTTTCTCATTTATAAAGAATTGGGATAATGCTGCTATATTCCTTAGTATGTTTGACAAAATAATTAGATGAAAAAGTATATGTAGCAAACATTTTTTAGTAGTAAAACAATATAAAAATATAGATGACTGCCCGACTTAATGGAAGAATAAATAAACTAATGTGAAAATGACTTGCTGAGTGAATGAACAAGCAAATGGCTGTATTCCATGGGCATGACTCAGAGTCTTCTGCTATGCCTGTCACCTTGGGACACCTGGGTCTACTTGGTTGGTCTCAGAATCAGTTGGACTGATTCTGTCTGATGTCAAAATGGAGGGACAGATTTTTCATCTTTTCTAGGTTTTCTTCCTCCCCTTTGGTGAATAGTCCTCGTGTATGGAACTGAAACCATCTGTGATGCATCTAGCCTTTGTCATTTCAATTTGATCAAAAGCCATTGTCTTTATCCATATTTCTAGGTAAATTTGTCATTTTTCTCTCACTATTTTATAAAATTTGGTTAAGTTCTACGTGATTCGAATTTGCTAGTCTAGTATTTCACTGATCCACTTAACTTCAAGAGTTATTAATTCCTCTATTCTTTCTTTCACATATTACGTACTATTTCTGTCTACTAATCAAAGTGCATTAAAATAGAATCTTCTAATCTCTTTTTCCTTCAAAACTTCTCTTCTTATACATTTTGTGATATGGGCATTCCTCTGTTTAGAAACAATATATATTAATATTTATATCTATCTAGGCTTTATGAAAATTTAATTTTTGGAATTACCAAAATTTTACCTGAAAGTAGATACAATTTTGTATCCATTGGAAAACAGAGTTCGAAAATGCTACCCTAAGAAAGCTAGGATTTCTCCTAGCTTTGTCTTTGGCTGTTAGATGCCTTCATGAAAATGCCACTTATTTTCATGACTAATCATGTAGATACACACCTTGCTATTTGTATATTTTGTTGCATTGAACTGAACTTATTGCTTTTATAAATATTGTTCCTTCATTTATTAAGAGCAAGAATGTCTTGAAAACGCTTTTCTGTCTTTCAAACTGTTTTATTTACCTTTGGAAAGTAATTCACTCATAAGCAGTGTCTAATATATTCAACATCTGGCAGAGTATCATAGATGCTACAATTTTCTCTGCACTTAAGGGAATGATTAGTCTTATCAACTTTTTTTTTCTCTTCTTCTTTTTTTTATTGCAGCATATTATGGGGGTACAAATGTTAAGGTTACGTACATTGCCCTTGCCCCCCTCCCCTCTCCAGTCAGAGCCTCAAACCTGACCATCCCCCCGACGGTGCACATCGCACTCATTATGTATGTATATACCCATCCCCTCCTCCCCCCTCCCGTCTGCCCAACACCCAATAAATGTTGTTCCTGTGTGTCCACTTAGGATCAGCTAATACCAATTGGCTGGTGAGTACATGTGGTGCCTGTCCATTCATTCTTGGGATACTTCACTTAGTAGAATGGGTTTCAGCTCCATCCAGGAAAATACAACAGGTGCTATATCACCATTGCTTCTTATAGCTGAATAGTACTCCATGGTATACATATAACACATCAACTTTGAAAGCAACTTTACTTAGAATGGCTGGTTCACCCTAGAGACAATCTTTCTGAGTAAGCATAATGGATGTAATATGCTGTCTTTACATTTGTAGATTGCTCTGCTTGGGATATAGGAGTAGCAAATATGCAATGTGGTCAAAATCAGAATGGAATTTGGTATATTTTATTATTTTTATGTTATGAATCAGTCCTTAATTTATAAGTATTTTTATTGTTGAATTTATGAATATAATTCATTGGCTCACCTGGAAATATCACTTACAGCATTCTTGGTTTTACTCTTGTAAAATCTTGTAAACTCCGTAAAGAAAGTACATGTAATTTCCTGGTTGATCTCTCTCTCTCTGTATACACATAGTTGTTAACAAATGATTATGAGCAAATTATATGGTTTATAATTTGTTTTTTAATGAGAATAGTGTTTAGCTTTGGTGGAAGCTTTGTTACAATTTAGATATTGAATTCTCACATTATTGGATACGCCACAAAATAATTTACCGATGCAGCTGTTATCATAGATATTTTTGTGGTAGCTTAAGTTTTGAGTATTTCTTCAAACAACTTGGCATAATTAGTCTATGTAACTATATCTCCTTTCTTCAGGGTTGCTGGACCAGATGTTAGCATATTTTGTTATAAACCAAACCTCTTCTGTTTAGCTGAGTAGCATTGTACAGGTGTTACAAATACTACTGTATGAGATAATGCTTGTCTTCTTAAACAAACACTGTACATTGAATTTATAGGGAAGAAATGTTATTTTAATTAGGAAAAAGACAAAGGGCTTTTTTTCAGTGGGACTGTAGATAGAGTACTAGGCATATGCATTGTTATTGAATGTTTTATCTTTTTCATTCAGCTTCCTAGCTTTTACAAGACCACATTAACAGGAAAAAAGATTCAGCAACTGAAAATATACTGAGTTTCATCCCTTTGTAAGCCATAGGAGCTACTACTATTTATAAAAAAAAAATGCATTGTTTCACTTTATGAATGCAGGAAATTCGATTTATAAATACATGAATTCCAAAGAGTTACAATCCTCTGCTCTTCCCAAGCCACCCTAACACTCTGGCCTACCAATCTCTCTCCACACTAAAACTCCGAGTGTAACCTCTATGGGAGCAATTAGGAGATTGAAACAAAATGAAACAAAATAAGAGAAACAAAACGAATGAAAACTTGAAGTTTTAGAACTCTATGAATTTAGATTAGGGAAGTTAAGAATGTTTAAAATTAGGTAAAACTTAAGTATTGCATCCTGAGTAAGAGCTTATTTAACTGGCTGGAGAAAATAATACCTACTTCACATTTTACAAATGCTTTTACTTTGCTTTTTGCACAGCTTTCTAATAAGGAAATGCACACACTCATGCAAACATGCGCAGGCACACACATTCTCATTCAAATTGGAATGTTGGAAGGATAGCCCTTTTGCCTTCAGAAAAAGGGCAGTTTTGCTTATTGCTTTTTATTAGTATAAAAATGGAAGATTTTCTCAGCTGCACTGCAAAGCCCACCACGTGCCTAGTAGTTGTCTGCTATCACTGCACAATCCCCCCTGAAACCTAGAGACAGGAGAACTGATGTAATTCTGCTGATGTTCGTGATGTTTGCTATGCTGTGAGTAATAAACTACCTTGTTTGATCCATTAAATCTGGTTGTTAACTGTTGATACTTTTCAGATTGTAACTGGTTTATACCATGCTGTCTTGTTTGAGGCCCAGGATTCTTTTCTAATAATAAATAAGAGTATTACTGATCTACAGTTCTTCAGAAATTGCAGAAAATTATTTCCATTTCATTTATTCACATATTTATTTACTTAATCATTTATTTTCCTTCACAAGGGTAACGGACATTTTGAAAAATGGTGTAAAGACAGGAAACTGGGACCCTGAAAATTTTATTTTTATTTTTATTCTGATGTCACAAAGAAGAAATTAGGATAATAGGATAATACTATGCCTGAGAATCTGGGGAATTGGTTATGTGAAAAGATGACATATCAGAATATGACAAAGGAAAATACATGTTTTACATACTTCAAAGTCTTGCCTAAGACAAGGCTTGTATCTAGGAAAATGTGAAAATAGATGATATTTTCTTCTTTCTCTTCTTTGTTCTTGTGTTAAACGCTATCCTCAGGACAAAATGATCATGTAGTTACTGCAAATACGTGTCAAATACAAGTAAAATATATCCCAAATGTGAGTAAATTATGCCATATCAGTTTCAAATACCACATCAAAATCATCATTTTGTTTCACTTGGCCAAGTAAAGCAACATCCCAACCAATCTTCCTACCTTCAATCTTGTCCCCTACCATACATTCATCACACTTGAAACAGATTGTTTTTTAGAAACAAAAATGTAACTCAATATTATCACATTCTTTCCAAAAGGTATACAATGGCTTTCAACTACAGTTATTATTTAAACTCCATACAAATTGAGCAGCCATAAACACTTTGGTACTTATGTGTTGATGACCACCATGGATATGCATTTATTTTAAATATAGATAGAATTGTTGATCATACAGTATGTATATATTTAATATGTTTAGTGTTTAGTGGCTGCTGCTAAGCATTTTTCCAAAGTAATACAAATTTTTACTTCCAACTGTAATGTAAGAAGCAGTGTATGAGAGTTGCTCTGCATAATTTCCAACATTTAGTATTTTTCTTTTGCATTTTTAACCATTCTGGTTTATATTTAGGTATTTATGACCTTTGAATAAACTATATGCAGGAAATAATCAGCTGAAATGGAAATATTGAAGCATTTATTGAAACAAGTATAATATCCTCAAACAAGTTGCTTACATGAGGAGTCCTACATCAAATTTATTTTTACAATTTTTTCATTAAAATGCAAACATCATGAGCAAAATATTTTGAGACTCTCAGCATTCAAAGAATTAAAGCAACACATCTCTCCAGAGAACACACATTTTAACACCTTACACATATTTCCAGGTTATACTGCATATTCCATTATAGCCCCACCCACTTTCCCAGTCTGGACAACCTCTGCAGGTTGTTCGGGATGTGACACCCCACACTATGTGCTGCCTGCAATGTGTGAGTGTATCTTCGTGCCATGTGGGCAGACTTCCCGATTCTGGCCTGCATCCCTTGACCCCACTTCTGTAAATGTCCTTAGCTCTTACTCAGGTTGGGACCCTCCACACCAGGCCACCTTTCTCAAGCTTCCTGGACTGTCTTGCTCTGCTTTGGGCCACACAGCACCTCTGCTCTGCACTCCAGAACACAGATTCCTATCTGCGTTGTGTCTTGTATGTCTTATTCTATCCCATGTCTCCCCTACCCTCAAACCTTCATTTTTTTCACTATGAAATGAGGACTAAAAACAGATTAAATAGGTTAAAATAGAAATGCTGTGGCATGTCTGAGTTAACCAAAATATTCACAGGACTGGAGTCAGAAGGATGCAGGCCAAAATAGGGGAGTAGATCCAAATGGGATGAAGGGTGTACTCACACAAAGGTTCGATCAAAGTTTTGGTGATTGCCTATAACGAGAATGCAGATGTTTGTTTTTCTTCACCTTCCCCCCACAGCATTACTGAGGTATAACTGACAAATAAAAATTACATATATTTAATGTATACAAAGTAATGTTTTGATACACAATGTAAAATGATGACCATTATCAGGCTAATTAACATATTGATCAGCTCACATAGCTACCTTGTATATGGGTGTGTACGGTAAGAACATTTAAATCTCTCTTCCCAATTTTCAAGGATCTTGTTAGTAACTATAGTCATCATTTTGTGCAATAGATATCTTGAACTTATTCCTCCTATATAACTGAAATGTTGAATCCTTTAACCAATATTTCCCCAACCATCCCCCTTCCCCAACCCCTGGCAACCACCATTCTACTCTCTGCTTCTATGAGTTTGACTTTTTCAGATTCCACATGTGAGATCATGCTGCATTTGTTTTTCTGGGCCTTACTTTTTTTCACTTAATGTAATGTCCTTCAGATTCATCCATGTTGTCACAAAAGACGGGATTTTCTTCTTTTGTAAGGCTGGAGAGTATTCCATTGTGTGTGTGTGTACACATATACATATACACATACACCACATACATACATCAGTCAATGGATACATAGGTTGATTCCATTTCTTGGCTATTTTTGAATAGTGCTACAAAACATATGAGTGGAGATACCTCTTCAACACACTGATTTCATTTCTTTTGGATATATATTGAGTAATGGATCATATAGTAGTTCTATCTTTAATTTTTTGAAAAACCTCCATACTGTTTTACATAGTGGTTATGCTTAATTTACATTTTTACCAATAGTGAATAAGGGTTCCCTTTTCTCCACATCTTCATCTACACTAGTATTCTTTTGTCTTTTTGATAATAGCCATTCTCTTCTTGCAAGTGTGAGGAGATATCTCAATGTGATTTTGATTTGCATTTTTCTGATGATTAGTGATGTTGAAAATGTTTTTATATGTCTGTTGTTCCTTTGTATGTCTTCTGCTGAGAAATGTCTATTCAAGTCTTTTGCCAATTTTGGGTTAAATTGGATTATTTGCCCATTTTGCCCAAATTGGATTATTTGTTTTCTTGCCATTGAGTTATTAGAATTTCTTATATAGTTTGGATAGTAACTCTTTATCAGATTCATGGCTTGCAAATATTTTCTCCCATTATGTAGGCTGTCTCTTCACAGAGTGCTTAACCTTTATGTATTACTATTTTATTATGACTCATTAGCATGCCCAGCTTTTGAAGATTTATGTGAAACATTTTATTTTAAAGAAAGTATAATAAAAATGTAATATTTTATCATTACATTTTTATTTATAAAAATCACAAATAATCTTTATTTGACCAATGAAATATGAATTAGATATTTTATTTAATTATTAGCAAGCATCAAAGTATACTATTCTGCAACGTATTCTAGGAATCAAAGTGAATTTTTGGTACCCAAATCAACATTTTTATTCTAATTAAAACAATCATTAATTATAAAATATTCCCATTGTGTGACAACATTTAGAGATTCTCTAGTTTAGTATTTACATATTCTCAAAAGGATGAACATAACTGACAGTTTCTTTAATATTTGTGCAGGCCATATGAACTATTAATAATATAAGTTCACAAATTTAGAATCTTTAAGGACCAAAAGTTTCAAAACTCAGAATTCTTAAGGAGCAATGTAAATTCTAAACTGTCTTTAAAATAACATTGTCTATATTTTTAATACTTTTCAATCAAAATAAAAATTAAGACAAAAATATAGAAGAAAAACAAATATTCTCTGTATAATGAGTGTTATCACTTTGCTACTCAAACTAAATTTTTCCTAATATATTTTGTACTGTTATGCCTGAAACACATCACTGTAGTCAGAAAAGTAGAATATTCAGTAAAGAAGTACAGACAAATTTAAGAAAATTTAACTCTATAACAATATGAATTCATTATTACAAAAGAAAACAATAATTTAAAGTTTGGATAGGAGATACAAAAATTTTTTAAAGGAACTTGTCAGAGAGCAGAAAAACTTTATCCATTTGGTTCATTATGTGCATGACTAAAATACAAAGCAAACTGAGGACAGAATATGATATACAGAGAATCTTCGAATATATGGAGATGGGACTCTGGAGAGCTGTGGCCAGATCCAGTGAGTTTGTCAGTAAGAGGTATCAAGGACTCAAACTTCCTCTGGTATTCTGAGATTCCCATTTTTTTGTTGTTGTTGTTGTTTTTGTTTTGTTTTGTTTTGTTTTTTCTTCTCAGGTGATTCCCTTGAGAAGTAAAGAAGGAGAAAGAAGTGAGCAACAGAGGTAAGGAAAAATGGGACATGTCTAAAAGGATTTTACTGCCTGTCTCGAAGTCCAAGGGCATGCTTTTAAAGGGCCTGCCCTAGGGAATGAGTGAGCAAAGTGTCCTGATGAGGATTTATCTGCAGGTCTTGGAAAGGTCAAAAACTACCCTGATGCTGTAAATTCTCTGAAAATCATTTAATTGTACACTTAAAATGGAGTGTTGGTTGTACGTAGATACAGTTGGAGCACTATGTACGTACTCTTTGGACTACTTTGACAGAGTAGGTTTTTGAATGTAACAAGATAAGTCAACTTGAGTGGTAATATATTTTGGGGAAATCAGCTCACTACAAATCATCACTATCTTTTTAACGTTTGTTTCCTGAATATGCTTTTCTCCTGTATGTGTCCCCACTGTGTAACATGATCCCAGGCACGTAGCAGGGACTATGTGTCAATATGAATATATAAATATGTGTATATAAACAGAAAATGAGATTGTATTATATATATTTTTTCATGATGTGACTTTCAAAATCTAACAAACGTGGTGGAAATTTTATATGCTATTGAATGTAGTGATGCATATTTTTAATATATTTCATTTTATGAAAGTATCATAATCTATTTACCCAATCTCCTCTTACTGGACACATAGTTTATAATTATTAGGTAAAATCTATATTTAAATGTGTTTTTATTCAATCCTTGTTCATGTTTTAATTAAGTCAAAAAATATTAGTTACTGTTTCAGGTACTGTTTAAACTCTGGGAATATCATAGCAAATCAACATTTGAGTGGGAGGAGAGAGAGAGACAATAAAATAAACAAAAAAATATACATAATGTAGGATAAAGGTAATCAGGCACCTGCTACTTTTCTTAATGTATTCATATGTGGCACATAAATAAATAAAATTATTAAAAAATATATACATGTTCAAAGGTGATCAGTACTATGGAGAAAATTAAATGGGAATTATTGGAGGGAAATTTAAAGTAGAGTGATCAGGGGCTGCTGGAGAAGGTGACATTTGAATGAAGATGTGAAGGAGGAGTGCCTGCTAAGCTCCAGAAGGGCAGGGATTGTGTCTCTCTTGCTTCCCCTTATGTAGAAATTCCTACTTTCCTGGAGCTTAGAATCTAAGGTCTAACGTTATGTGGCTTATCTGTAAATTGTGATACCTAGATGGTTTTTGCATTTTTATATTTATGTATATTAATATTGACATTTTTTATCTTTTTTATTTCAGCATTATTATGGGGATACAAATATTTAGGTTACATATATTGCCTTTGCCCCACCCGAGTCAGAGCTTCAAGCGTATCCATCCCCCAACCATATGCCACTTTTATAATTTAAAAAACGATGTCTTAATTTTAAAAATATTTGCCTAAATAATTTTGTTAGAGTCACCATGCTATGGACACATGCTGTGTTTAAAAGCAACCTACCTCTCAGCCTTATTTATGTGAACTATTCGAACTAAGACTCATCTAGCATGCACGTAGGCAATTGTTCCTTTGACCTAAGTACAAGACTTTGCATTTGCATCCTTAAGTTTTGGCTCTAATTTGGCCAAGTTTGGGGAATTGTAAAATTTCACTGAAACCTTGAAATAGGACTCACTGTACAGCAGCATGAACGTGAAAGGTCAAGCAGACCTTTGAGAGCAATTCATACAGCCCTCTGCTCATCTCTTTTATCTTCTCTCCCCCATTTTTGGGAAGAGGTTGCTTTCCCTTTTTGTTGGAGGTCATTCTGCTCCCTGCACCTTTGATAGATTGCTCTATGAATTGATGCACTAGGGAATATTTGCGGCAGTAAACAGTAGGAGACGCAGCAGTGAGAGACTTCTCCTTCTGAGAAAATGCATTTATATTTTTGTGTAGTGTGTTTTTAGTTCACTCCACATACTGAAAAAGTCCCAGTCTTCAATATGTAGAAAAATGCTAAAACCCATCTCTGGAAGCTTGCCCACAAGAATGCTTTTATTTCTACAACTATTGTCTATGTTGATGTACAATTCCTAGCTGTTTTTAGTAAAAACATTTCTCTTACAGAGTGAAGAAGAAAGTTTAAAAAGTACTTTCAATTGAAGGAAGGAAGGAAGAAAAGATTTTCTTAGCAGTTCATAATATTAGTTTTATTTACTCCTGTTATTTGTATATCTCTCCTGTGATTTTCAGACACAGAAAAGAAAAGAAAATTGCCTGTAGGCATAGGGTTAGCATTTATTGAGTGCTTACCTGTGTCAGGCATGGTCCTAAGTGCTTTATATGTACTTGCTCCTTTAGTCTTCACAATTGTCCAGATGACTTTGGTATCATTTCAATCCCAACTTTTCAGATCAGGAAATAAGGCACTGAGAAATTAAATGACTTGCCTAAGGACATGCACAGCCAGAGATGGCATTTATCCCCACAGAATCCTAGTTCTAACCTAGAACACTTAAAACACTATTCTCCATGGCTTCTTTACTGGGTAGATGGGGAACTAGCACTATAATCATGGGATCCAAGCTCTGAGAGTTCAGTGATTGCAACTGTGGTATGACTACTGTCTCAGGATGCAGAAGTAAACTCAACTAGTCTCAGGATATTTGTAACTGTTACAATGAACTCACAACAAAATATATTTCTAACATTTCTGTTGCGTTCTTGTATCTATAAAGGATAATAAATTAATAAAATGCCTGCAAATTTGCATTCAGAGAAATGATAGTTGCTTTTCTGTAGCAGAACCTGCATTCTTAGGAAATGCTGAGAATACAGAACTCAAACTTTTTTTCTTTGCAATAATCTCTTTACAACATCCATGACACATACTAAGCCATTTCCGCTTGATCATGTCCAGTCATGGCAAGTCCACTAAGTTTGTTTGTTTGTTTGTTTGTTTTTTTTGAGACAGAGTCTCACTCTGTTGCCCAGGCTAGAGTGCCATGGCATCAGCCTAGCTCACAGCAACCTCAAACTCCTGGGCTCAAGCCATCCTCCTGCCTCAGCCTCCCAGGTACCTGGTACTACAGGCATGTGCC
>CAUYRT010058229.1:0-32160 GCA_963574885.1 Lepilemur ruficaudatus | reverse complement strand
GCAGGGGAAGGGGCTGCCCAGGACCAGCACAGGCTCTCTCAGGGAGAGGAAAGGCTAGAGAGAGTCTCTGCCCAGCTGCGTGCCCAGATGCGGCTCTTTGAGAGGACAAGGAAGGCTGTGGTGCTGGTCACACGCCCTCAGACCCCAGCCCCAGCATCAGGGCTCCCAGCTTGCCCTCTGTGCCCCTCATGCTAGGCAGGGGCTTCCCTGCAGTCCCCAGGCAGCACCAAGGCCAGACTGGGCCCTTCCTGTGGTGGCCTGCTCCCTTGGTGCAGGGACCACACCCTTCCTGAAGTCTTGCCCCAGGCCACGTGCTCTGCAGTCCAGCTAATTTTTTTCTATACATTTCCAATACGTTGTATTGGAGGTTCTAGGAAGGGTACTACAGCCAGAAAAAGAAATATAAGTGTTCTGCATGTGTTTCCCTAGTTTTTGTATTGGTCTATTTGACATTCATTCATCACATGGCCAGTTATTTTATCTGTAATTTCTTATTTTTTGTCTTTTTAATGTGCTGACATCTGTGGCCTTACTGACTGGGGAAAGACTCCCAGGACTAATTAATTCTTTGAAATAGGGAAGGGCAGGCCCCAGGAACACATCTTTCTTATGTAAGCTGACCAGTTCTATTGTGTATCTCTTACATACCAAGGCAGTGTTTCTCTTGCCCTAAATCAACCCATTGCCTTGTTCTAGACAACTAATGACAGCCCCTATGCCCCATAGCCTAATGGAATTATTCAAACTAGCTCATCCTAACCTGTTTCCCCTGCTCTGCCTTGCCTTTCCTACAGAAAATACCCTAAAAGCTGTGGCCTAAGTTTTCCTGTTGCTCCTTTCTGCCTCCTGCCCAACACTGGTACTTCCTCATGTGGCCCTGTGTGGCATGGCATGGCCCCTCCTCTCAGGAAACGTAAGTAGTAACAACCTTCTTTCACTGGCATTAGTCTCTCTGTAACATCACTCAGTCACCACTCTAAGTTAAAATCTGGAGGGTAGAACATTTGAGACAAAAAGGCACTCAGATTGGAAAGGAAGAAGTAAAAACTCTCTTTGTCCACAGATGACTCGATTGTTTATGTAGAAGATCCCATGGAATGCACAAAAAGCTACTAGAACTATAAGTGAATTAGGCAAAGGCAAGGTTGCAGGATATAAGATCAATATACCACAATAAATTACATTTCTATATACCAACAAGGAATTTGAAATAAAAAGAAAACAATTGTATTTACAATAGTATCAAAAATATGAAATACTTAGGAATGAATATGATAAAAGATGTGCGAGATCTGTACGCTGAAACCTTCAAAACATTGCTGAGAGAAATTAAATAAGACCGATACATAGAGGACTTGATACTAACATGTCACTTTTCTCCAAATTAACCTGTAGTTTTAATACAATCACAGTCAAAATCCCACTAGCCTTTATGTGGAAGTTGACAAGCCAATTCTAAAATTCTTATAGAAATTCAAAGGACCTAGAATAGCCAAAAGACCTTTGAAAATGAAGAACAAAGTTGGAGGATTTATACTACCTAACTTCAAGACTGACTATGAAGCTACTGAAATCAAGATGTATTGGCATCAAGTTAGATAAATAGATCAATGGAACAGAACAGAGAGTACAGAAATAGACTCACTCGTGCATGGTCAATTAATTTCTAACAAAAGTGCAAAGGCAATTCAGTGAAGAAAGGGTAGTCTTTTGAACAAATAGCACTGGAACAATTGGACTTCCACATGCAGAAAAAATGAACTTTTATCCCAACTTTGCACTATATGTAAAAATTCACTCAAGATGAATCATAAGCTTAACAGAAGGCCTAAAATTATAAAATTCTAGAAAAAAGCATAGGAGAAAGTCTTTGTGATCTTGAATTAGACGATTTCTTAGATTCAACACCAAAAGCATACTCCATAAAAGAAAATATTGATAAATTAGAGTTCATCAAAATTAACAACATCTGTTCTTCTATTAAGAAAGTGGTAAGAGAACCTACAGACTGGGAGGACATATTTGAAAATGCCATTACTGACAAGGGACTTGTATCCAGAATATATGAAGAACTCTCAAAATTTAATAAGAAAGCATTCCATTTTAAAAATGGGGCAAAGATTTAAATAGAAGATATGCAGATAACAAATAAGCACCAGAAAAGATGTTTAACATCATTAATCATCAGGGAAATGCAAGGGAAAAGCACAAGGAGATACCATTACACACCAGTTACATGGCTAAAATTATAAAGACTGACCATACTCACTGTTGGCAAAGATGCGGAACAACCGGAACTCTCGTATACTACTGGTGAGAACGTAAAGTGTTACAACTACTCTGGCCATTCCTCAAAAAGTTAAACATACACCTACCGTATGACCTAGTCATACCACAGACAAGTGTCACAGTGTTGACCAGCAGTGTCAGTATCACCCAGAACTTGTTAGAAATGCAAATCTTCAGGCCCCATCCCAAATCTGCTGAAGTGTGATGGCCACTGCCCCGAGGCAAGGAGATTCACATTGATCCAGGACTTGGCTGGCACATCACCTTTAGTTTTCACAGCAATCAGTGAGATAAAGGAATTTTTATTCCTACCTGCCAGAGGAAGAAACTGAGGGTCAGAGAGATCACCTAACTTATTCCAGTTCCCTCTGCTGGCAAGGTCTAGAGTTTGGACCATACTCAGGTCTGTCTGACTTGTCAACTTGGTGCTTCCACAAATGATTGCATATCCCCATCCTGCCCCCACAAACAGCTTCACCTGCCTTCCCTCTCCTCTCTTCCCATTGCCTTCCTAGAGAGGGTTGTTCACTGGTGTTTCATTAAGCCTGTAATTTCTGAAGTTTGGGGAAACAAAGGCAGGAGGGATGTGAGTGTGGCTCCTGAGGTGAGGAAGACCACACGAGGCTTGGAGAGATGAGAACAGTGGTGCACTGGAGGACAGGGATGGAGGAGAGATGAGGAGCAAGGTCTTAGTCCCTGCCCTTCCCTATGGACTGTCTGCCTGCCTCCTCTGTCATCAGTTCACTTCCTCTTGCTTTCCTTCCAGACGTGGGGCACAGAGAGAATTAGTCCTACCCCTGGTTGCAGGCAGCCATGGACTGAGGTCTCTAGGAATTAGAGTGTAGTTAGGAAGGAAAGACTCAGCTGTAGGAAATAACTGGAGAGAGGCCCAGGCCCCACAAAGTTAATACTGAAACAGGGAGGTGACATCTCCTACTTGCTGTGGTGATGCATGCTTTGCGCTTGTATTAACTGTATTTTGTTATTTTCCACATTCTTGATGTTCAGGCATCAGGGACCTCGATGACCAGAGATTGCCCCTCCCAGAGTAGCCAATTCTTAGAGAGAGCAAATAACTTGTGTAGGAGTGTGTGTTTCATATGCAGACTAATCCAGAGCCTGTACACTGAGCCACTACTACTATCTGGCTCTTACCTTCCAGGAGGCAGTATTCCTCTGCCTTAATCACCCTGGACCAGGTCCCAGACAACGAGGGGCAGCACCTAACCCCAGATCCCCCAACATTATTCAAAGTAGCCAATTCTAAACCTGCTTAAGCTGCCTTGCCTTTCCCTCAGAAGACACAATAAAAAGTCTTGCCCACGTTTTCCCTTTGTTCCCTCTGCCTCCTGACTGACCTTGGTACTTCCTGGAGTGGCCCTTGTGGCTCACTGCGTCTCCTGTTTCTAGGGATCTGTGAGTATAAACGTCTTCTTTCATGACACTCATTTCCATGTCTGTGTCTTAGCATACCTGATAAATTGCAGGGGCCTTTTAAAACAGCCCTTAACTCTCCCAACACCCCTAGGAGGTAAGCAGTGTTTGTTATGGTCATCAATTTACAAAAGAAGAAACTGAGGTCCTCAGTGTGGTTATGAGCCTCGCCTGAGCTCACATGGCTGATAAATGTCCACTGTGGCTTCAGGTCTGAGCCTAGAGCCCAGGCTCTTGACCACTTCCCCATTCAGTGACATAAGCCAGCAGTTCCCTGGGCCTCTTTAGCAACCAGTGGCTCCTGTTTCTGGGTTATCTTCCTTCTACACAGGAAGGTGCTTGAGGACTGGGGCACTGGCTTATGTAACTTTGGGTCCCTGTCACCCAGCACTGTGTGCAGGGTAATCAATGCTGACCAGATTCAAACCGTGCCCCAAAGAGTTAAAGGAACCAGTGACTAACAGAAAGGAAAGAAACAGCTTCCTGAACGGCTGAAACTCCCTCCACTTGTAAGATAACAAAACTGTCTGAAATTGGTTGGAACCAGTATGACCAACTGGCATCTGAGCAGAACGAGCTTCCTAATCTCACAGCACAAATTTCCACTAACTCCCCCTGAATCTGCACATGCAACCCACGAGGAGACATGACGAGATAACTGTGCATGCTTGAGAACTTTCCAGACCTCCCTTGCTTTCTACTGATCACCTACTAATCGCAGAATCCACTCTAAACTTTTTCTAATAAAAGTACTGCATTACAGCCAGCATGGCAAGACAGATTTGAGCTGGACTCCTGACTCCTTGTTGGTCAACTTGATATCAAGCTTTTCTTTTCTCAAAAACCCGGTGTCATAGTATTGGCTTCTAGCACATTGGGCAGCGAGCCCCTTTTGCTCAGGAACAATACGTAAAGGGAAAGTCTGGAGAACTCTATTTAAAGGATGGGTATCAGGTTATGATGGTTCATGCAGCCTTCCAGGTAGTCTGCACTGTTGTTTATGTGGTAACTCATTCTGTATTCACTCAGACCCTCTAAGGGAGGTACTGTTGTTATCCCCATTTTATAGATGAGGAAACTGAGCCTCAGAGGAGTGAAGTCATTTGCCCTAATAGTCTGACTTGAGAGACTGCTGTCTGTAGTCTCTGCCTCTGTCACATTCACAAGTTTCATTTGTCGGGTGACTGAGACTTCCTCAACTGTCAGCATTCTCGTGTCCCACGGCTGCATTTCAGTCCCTGATCAATCTGACAAATGCTGATAGAGCTTCCAGGAGATGAGAGAAGAGGGCTGAGAGCTGGGAGGTAAAGGCTGACCCTCGCTGAGCTCCCAGGTTGGGAGAAGAGAAAGGACAGTCACACAAATGGAAACAGGAGATCATTCTCCCCTTCTGCTCAGAGCAGTGGTGTGCTGGTAAGTGTTTAACAAGCAGTTCTCCAGAACAAGAGCCCTGATTTGTAGCACTTGTCGATTTCCAGAGTGTAAATCCTCTCACAATGTTGATTTAACGACTATTGATAGACTGTGTCTGTTCCCCCCAGATTCATATGTTGGAGCCCTGACCCTCTGTGTGACTGTTTTTAGAGATGGAGCCTCTAAGGAAATAATTAAGGTTAAATGAGGTTACAAGGGTTGGGCCCTGCCTGGTCTGAGACGATTGGTGTACTTATGAGAAGAGACACCAGAGAGCCTTCTCTCTCGCTGAGTGCACACGGAGCAAAGGCCATTGAAAACATCGAGATGGCAGCCACCTAGAAGGCAAGAGAGGAGGCCTTGGAATAAAACTACCTTGCCAGCACCTTGATCTCAGACTTTCCAGACTCCAAAACTGTGAGAAAATAAAATACTCTTATTTAAGCTACCCAGTCTATGGTATTTTGTTATGACAGTTTATAACTGTCATGACTCCCGTGGCAAAATACCTTGGAGGAGACTAATACAAATGCAGTACTGAGAAGTCACTGAAGGCAGAGTTGGGAAGAAACATACAATAGAACGTTGTTAGGTAGTATGCCCGCCATACAGATTATATTGTGAATTATATATTCGGACTCCATTTCTGTTTCCTGACATACAAGCTCCTAAAATTCTTAGACTCTCTGGAGTGATAAGAACATCTTTTGTATGCTAATGATGTGACTGGTGGCTGGGGGTCCCTAGATAGCTTCAAGTTGGGGACTGGTCATCTGGAAAGACCAAGGCTTTATTAGAGGGGTGGGACTTTCAGCCTCCATCACCCCAGCATTCCAGGGAGGGGAGAGGGGCTGAAGATTGAGTTAGTCTCCAATGGCCATTGATGTAATCATTCCTACCCATATATTGAAGCCCCTAAAACCCCAAAGGGACTGGGTTTGGGGAGCTTCTGGATAGCGGAACACATGGAGGTTCCTGGAGGGTGGCGCACCTAGAGAGAGCGTGCAAGCTCCGCGCCCTTTCCCCATACCCCGCCCCGTGTATTTCTTCCATCTGGTTGTTCATCCGTACCCTTTGTAAGATCCTTTATAATAAATGGACAAATGTAAGTAAAGCATTTTCCTGAGTTCTGTGAGCCACTCTAGCAAATTATTTGAATCCAAGAAGGAGGTCGTGGGAACCCTGATTTATATCCTCTTGTTCAGAAGCACAGATTTGCTTGCAGCTGGCAAGTGAAGTGGGGGGCAGTCTTGTGAGACTGAACTGTCCACTTGTGGGATCATAAGAAACAGCAGACTTGTACCAGCCTTGGGCCACCACCCTGTCTCTCACAGTGTTCCTACACCCTGCCCACTCCTTCCTCTGTAAGTACTCCTTTCTCAAGGTTGCTTCCGATCGCCTCCACCCGTGAGCACCAGCCGTGTGTATGGGGACCCTCCCTGCTTCATGGCTGGACAAAGGCACCTGGGAGTAGGAATTAGCTCTTGGCAAATGTGTGGCAGATATAAAGAGAGAAGTGCTCAGCAGCTTCTTGTTCTATTTATTGCTGAAATCCCCTGCCGCAGGAGAAGAGAGCCACAGTGTAGACTGGAAAATGTAGATGGGAGGAAAAGGGGTCTAAAGTCAACAAAAGAAATTGTATCTTATATTTTTTCATTCTCAGACCTGAGGTGCAGAGGATAAAGTAAATCTTACTACTGCTGTAAAAAGCAACCCCCAAATGCAATGAAAGTTCAGACCTTGTTCATATAACATTTCAGTGTGGGTGTCAAAGGCTCTCACGGGCATCTCTCCTCTAGTTGGTGATTCAGGGCCCCAGGCTCTTCCATCTTGCAGCTTCACCCTCCTAAAAGTTCTCAGGGCCCTCTCCATTTACCTTGCAAATGAGGAAACCAAGTGTGGAGGCTTGCATAAGCAGGCTTTAGGCTACTTCCTCTAAAAGTAATACACATCACTCTTTTCCCATGCTGTGTTGGATAGAAATCAGAAGCCCGGCCTCCATCTGTCCGCAAGGGGGGCTAGAAGATTAGGAAATGTATTTAAATAAAGGACCAGGATTATTAGGGTGAGGACTGTGAGGTAATTTCTTCAGACATAAGATTTCAGGGGGTGCCACACACTCAGTAGAGTTTGAAAATATTGTTGATGAATTTGCTTCGATTAAAGCCAAGAAGGTAAAATTATAATACATTTTCTTTTTGGTATAAGTAAAATATTTAAACTTAAAGTATTACATTGTGAGTTTTAATATGCCTACCTTTCCATTTTCAATATTCATTCAATGCTTTAATGTTCTTTTAAAAATTAACCATTATAAATATGTAAAGACAGGTATACAGGGGCAAACAGTACTTTCGTTTTGTTGCTTGTGCTTCTGGTCACATCTAAGAATCTATTGGCAAAATCCAAGGTCATAAGAATTTACCCCTATGCTTTCTTCTAAGAATTTAATAATTTTAGCTCTTACTTTGGTCCATTTTGAGTTAATTTGTTATTGTTGTTGTTGTGTCATTTTGAGTTAATTTTGTATATGGTTTGAGGTAGGGGCCAGCCCAACTTCATTTTTGCCCCACGTGAATATCCAGTTGTCCCAGTTCCATTTGTTGAAGAGTACTTGTGTAGTTTTTTACTGACTGTTCTATGGATTATTATATATATATACATAATTAATTTTTCACAGTATCCTTAGAGTTAATATTTAGCACTTCAAGTGAAATGTAGAAACTTTACAGGTACCTCTACCCTCCTTCCTTTATGTTGCAGTTATTATATGTATTAAATCTACAATTATGGAAAATTCCACTAGATAATGTTATAATTTTTTATTTTAATAATCATATATATTGTAAAGAACTAAAGAGGAAAAAATTATCCCTTATATTCATCTGGATAGTTACCATTTCTGTTGCTTATCCTACATTCCTCAAGATCCGTGTTTCCCTCTGGTATCATTTCTCCTCCCTGCGAAGAACTTTCATTAGCACTTCTTCTAGAATGGGTTTGCTGGCTCTGAATTCTCTTGGTTTTCCTTCACTTGAAACTATATTTCACCTTCATAACTGAAGAATGTCTTCGCTGGATGTAGAATTCTGGGCTGACAGTTCTTTCCTTTTGGCTCTTTAAAAATGTCATTCTACTTTCTTCCGGCCTCCATGGTTTCTGAGGAGAAATCTGGTCATTCAAATTATTGTTCCCCTGTATGTAATGCTTTGTTATTCCCTGGTGGCTTTCAAAACTTATTTCCTTATCTTTAGTTTTGTAGTGTGATTATGATGTGTCTGAAGATGATTCTCTTTGAGTTTATCCCATCTGGGGATAAATCTTTACATGTATTTCCTTCACCAAATTTGGGGAGTTTCAGCTATTATTTGTTCAACGATATTTTTTTCTGCATCAGTCTTCATCTCCTCTTCTTCCAGAATTCCAATGACACATATGTTACATCTTTTTATATTGTCCCATGGGTCTCTGAGGCTCCCTTCATTTTTCCAAAAAATTTTATTTCTATGTATAATTTGCTGTTTAATTCATCAATTTTATTTATTTATTTATTTATTTTAGAGACAGGGTCTCTCTCTGTCACCTAGACTGGAGTGTAGTGATGAGATCATAGCTCAGTGCAACCTTGAACTCCTGACCTCAAGTGATCCTCCTGCCTCAGCCTCCCAAGTAGCTGGGAGTATAGGTGTGAGCCACTGCAAGCAGCCATCAATCTAATTTTTTATTTCAATGTTTATATTTTTCATTTTTAGTTTCTCTCTGTTTTTTCCTTGAAATATGCCTGGTCATTTTTACATTCTCATTTCATCATACCTACAATATCTCCTTTTATTTCTTTAAACCTATTATTTTATGATCTATGTCTGATAATTCTGATATAAGTAAGCTTTCAAGGTCTAATTCTGCAGTTTAATGTTTCTGTAGTTCTCTTGCTCCATATCACTTATTTTGTAGTATTTGATGATTTTCCTATTGAGATTTCATCTTACTTGAAAGTTAATCTGTGGACATTCTTTGAGGACTGGGTTTAAGTGCTTTCCTCCTGAGGGGATGGGCACTTACATCTGCCAGGTGTAGGTGCACTGCCCATGTAGGACCACTACAATGGCATCTTCTGCATTGTAGTGCATTTGTATTTTTCAAGCCTCACAGGCACTGTGAATTTTGGCCTAAACACTTGAGAGTGTGTGGGAGTGGTTAGGGATGGTCTGGGGAGATTTTTTTTTCCTTTCTTTTCTCTAAAGCCATGGCTGAAGAATCAGTCCTCACTATGTCCCTTTTTATGGCAGTTTTTTCTCCATTCTAGTTCACCCTCTGAGGCTTTAGTCTTTTTGGGGTCCTGGTTACATGCAGGGGTCTCATCTGACCTTCACCCTCTTCTGGGTCAAGCTTTGTCTCCTGTCATTTGGGATTTTGAGACTCATTTAAGCCCAGGCTTTATGTTTGGGTCCTTGGGGATTAGATGACTGATGCAAGGTATCTTCCTGGGCACATTCGCTTACAATTTTCCTTTTACACAACGTCATGGTTTTGAGATGTTTATCCATATTGGTAAATAAAATTTAGTTCATTCATGTTAAACACTGCCATACATTTCATTGTGAATATTTACCATGATTTACTGACACATTCTCCTACTGATGGACATTGAGATTATTCCCAATGTTTGACTATGGAAATGCTGCTGCCATAAAATTTTTTTACATGTTTCTTTACATACACATGCAAGAGTTTCTATAGTATATGTACCTAAAAGTGGAGTTTCTGTGTCATCATGTATATGCATTTGAACTCTTTGAGATTATGCCCAATTGCTCTCCAAGTAGTACCAAGTCACATTCTCACATTGTTCACATCAGCTCCAACAAGTGAGTCAGATATGTTAATTTTTTCCAATGTAATAGGTGTGAAAGAGTTGTTTAATTTTTGTTTCCTTGATGACTGGGGAGAAGAGCATTTTTTATTGCTTGACCATTTTGATTTTCTCTTCTGTGAATTGCCTCTTTGTATTTATATTCTGTGTACATTGAGTTCTTTCCATATAATTTTCCCTTTTATGGAATGTCACTTACATGGAATCATACAGCATGTTGCCCTTTGGGTATGGCTTCTTTCATTTAGCAAAACACTTTTGAGACTCATCTTCATTATTCTGTGTATCAGCAGGTAATTCCTTTCTATTGCTGGGAAGTATTCTGTCGCACCGACCTACCACTACCGTTCAAAACAATTGAAGGGCAATTGTTTTTTTGTTTCCAGTTTTGGGTGTGTACGAATAAGGGGCACTGTGAACATTAGCAGACAGATTTGTGTAAAAATATGTTTTCATTTCTCTGGGGTAAATACCTAGCAGGGAGAATGTTGGGTACACATATACTTACCTTTATAAGAAACTGTTAAAATATTTTTAAAGTGGTTGTAGCATTTTGAATCCCCATCTGTAAAGCATGAGTGTTCCAGTGGCTCTGCATCCTCACCAGCTTGTCACCAGTATGGTCAGCCTTAAAAAGGTTAGCCATTCTACTTAAATCTAAGACCTTAAAGTATTAAACTGCTAAACAAACAAGCAAACAAACAAACAAACACTGAAATGTGAAATGCTTCAGGACACTGGTCTGGGCAAGAACTTCTTCAGTAATATCCCCAAAGCACAAGCAACCAAAGCAAAATTGGGCACATGGGATTACATCAAACTGAAAAGCTTCTGCACAGCAAAGGAAACAATCAACAAAGTTAAGAGACAATCCCCAGAATGGGAGAAAATGTTTCCAAACTACCTGTCTGGCAAGGGATTAATAATCAGAATATATAAAGATTCCAACAACTCAATAGGAAGAGATCAAATAATCTGATTAAAAAATAGGCAAAAGATCTGAATGGACATTTCTCAAAAGAAGACATACAGATGGCCAACAGGTACATGAAAAAACGTTCAACATCATTAGTTGTCAGAAATGCAAATCAAAACTTTAATGAGTTATCATTTCACTCCAGTTAAAATGGCTTTCATCAAAAAGACAGGCAATAACAGATGCTGGGAAGGGTGTGGAGAAAGGGGAACCCTCTTACACTGTTGTGGAATGTAAATTAGTGCAACCACTATGCAAATTAGTATGGAGGTTCCTCAAAAAACTGAAGATAGAATGACTATATGACCCAGTAATCCCACTGCTGGGTATATATCCAAAGGATGGAATTCAGTATAGCAAAAAGATATCTACACTCCCATGTTTATTGGAGCACTATTCACAATAGCCAAGATGTGGAATCAACATAAGTGTCCATCCGTGGTTGAATGGATAAAGAAATTGTGGCACATATACAGAATGGAATATTACATGGCCACAAAAAGAATGAAATCCTGCCATTTGCAACAACATGGATGGAACTGGAGAACATTATGCTAAGTGAAAGAAGCCAAGCCCAGAAAGATAAAGTGCAGATGGTTAATGGGTACAAAAATATAGTTAGATAGTTACATAGAATGAACATTTTTTGATAGCATAACAGAGTGACTATAATCAACAATACTTTCAAATAACTAAAAGAGTGGAATTGGAATGCTCCTAACACAAAGAAATGATAAATGCCTGAGATGATGGATACCCCAATTACCCTGATTCGATTAATTCACATTGTGTGCCTGTATCAAAACATCACATGTACCCTATAAAGATATACAACTATCTGGCTAAGCATGGTGGCTCATACCTGTAATCCTAGCTTTTTGGGAGACCAAGGTGGGAGAGTTGCTGAGGCCCAGAGTGCAAAACCCAGCCTGAGCAAGAGTGAGACCCCATCTCTACAAAAAATAGAAAAATTAGCTGGGCGTGGTGTTGTGTGCCTATAGTCCCAGCTACTCAGGAGGATCGCTTGAGCCTAGGAAATTTGAGGTTGCAGTGAGCTATGATGATGCCACTGCACTCTAGCCCATGTGACAGGGCGAGACCCTGTCTTAAAAAAACAAAAGAAATTTAGTCAGTGTGATAGGGGTGTAGTTGTGCCTTATTATAGTTTTAATGTATGTTTGCCTAAAGACTAATGATTTTGAGCTTCATTGCATAGGGTTTCTTCCTCGATGAAGTATCTTTTGAAATGTTTAGTTCAATTTCTGAAAAGTTGGATTTTTTTCCTTGTAATTGAGTTTTGAGAATTTTTTATATATAGTGACTACAAATCCTTTATCAGATGTGTGTCTTGCAATAATTTCTCCAGTCTGTAGCTCTCCAGCCTTTTCGTTTTCTTAATAGTATCTTGTGAAAAACAGAAGTTGTTCATTTATATGCTGTCTGGTTTCTCAATTTTTTCTTTTATAGATCATGGTTTTGGTATTGAATTTAAGAAATCTTTACCTAAGCCAAGATCGGAAAGATATTCTCCAATTTTTTCTTCTAGGAATCTTATAGTTTTAGGTTTAACATTAGGTCTATGATCTATTTTAAGCTTTGAAAATATACAATGAGGTAAGGGTCAAAGTTGATTTTTAGTTTTTTGTAAATGGACAAGCAGTTCTTTCAGCACCATTTGTTAAAAAGACTATTTTTCCCTCAACCAATTACCCTTGCACCGTTGTTTAAAACCAGTAGACTATATATATATGGGCCTATTTCTGGACTCCTTATTCTGTTCCAGTGGCCTATGTCTATTCATTCCCCTACACCTCACTGCCTTGATTGCTTTACCTGTCTATAAGTCTTGGATCCAATAGTATAGATGCTGCAACTTTCTGCTTTTTTTCAAAAAATGTTTTGGCTTTTCTGTGAACATAGTTTTCACTTGTAAACTTTAAAATCAGCTGGTCAACTTATATATGGAAGCCTGCTGAAATTATGACTATGACTATCTCTCCATTGATTGAGCACTGAGATTTCTCTCATCAGTATTTTGCATCCAGATCTTGCCTCTTTCTTCAGATGTCCTTTGGGCAGTGGAGAGGAGCTGCTGGCCTGACATCTTGACTGTGCCTGGGGCATCTCACCTTGGGCTGTCTTTAGCGACCCTTTGACCATCACCCTCCCCTAGAACATGCTCCCTCTCAATCTCCGTCTTGGGGAATGGCACCTCCCTCACCTAATCGCTCAAGCTCGAAAGCTGGGGTCACCCTTCAGACTGTCCTTGTCCTCCCTCCATGTAGCGAGGTACAACTCTGCCTCCAAATCATATTTTGGATCCATCCCCTTCTTTTCCTCTACACTCCAGCCCCTAGGCTCAGACACCTCCTTTCCCACCTCAATTATGGCAGCCGTTTCCTGACTGTCCTCACCGCCCCCCCCACCAGCACACACACAGCCTCCTCCAGCTGCAGCCAGAGTGATCTTTATAGCAGATGCATCTGATCATTCCACTGCTCTGCTTAGAACTCACAAAGGGGGACTCTGGCCCTGTAAGAAAGTCCAAATCCCTCCTGTGGTCCCTGCCTGCTGCTCTCACCTCATTCCCTTCTCCTCTCTTTGCTCACCTGGTTTCAAGCACATCCACCCATCAGCTTTGGACCCTGGTGGTCTGAACCTCAGGGCCTTTGCACAGGGCTTTCCCTGCCAGGAAGGGTCTCCCCACAGTCTTCACCTAGACAACTCCCACCCATCTCTAAGTCTTGTTTTGAATGTCATGTACCCAGAGAGGCCCCGTCATTCCTTCCCAGAGGCCCTGATCTTTTCCCTATAACACGCGTAATGCTGTTTGTCTGTTTATGGCCATCCCCATCTAGAACTGAACATAAGAGACCTGACTTGTTACCTCTGGAATCCCAGGACCTAGCACAGTGCCTGGTACCTTGTAGATACTCAATAAATACTTCTGAAGGAATGAAATGAAGACAGAAAGGATAGAAATGAGGAGGAAGTGGGGAAGGGGGCTGGAAGGGGGCTGGCAGGGCAGAGGCTGGAGGGGCCTCAATCCTTCCCTCTATGCACTCTTAAGCAGAGCCCTTGTGGCCAGGCCTCCAAGGACGTTGGACAGGTTGGTACCCCACATCTCCTTGCACATGGCAAATCCTGGGTGCAGAAGCCTTGGGGGATAGACCTCTCAATCCTGTTGTCTCTGCTGTTTGGAAATCACATGACCGTGGCACCAGCTGTGGACACTGTTGTCCTGGACATGAGTTTCTGCATGTGGGCACCCTGGGGAGAGGTGGTGAGGAAGGCTGGGCAGGGTCATGGTAGGGCTGAGAATGCCAGGCACCTATAGTCCCCTCCACCTTTGCTATGGAAGTTAATGTGACTCATGTTACACAGGGTGCCAGGGGACAGTGCCTTCAAGCCTGCCCCCAGCTCCTCCCAGGTAGAGGGTTATTCTTTAACAAGAACCAGGCCCTGGACTTTTCTCCAGACTGGCCAGCTTTCTGGGTGAGTTGACCCATTTTACAGATGCTGACATGAAGCTATTTGAGGATCCATTTATGGAAATTCCAGGTGTCACTGGCCTCCCCTCCTCAGAGATTGGCTGGAACCTAGGTTGGAGCACTCCTTGTCCCCCTACCCCATGGCTGGGCCAACAGACCTGTGGTCTTATGCGTTTGTGTGTCTGTGTATTGGGGACAAGGGCACAGCCTGTTTCTCCTCAGGGAGTTGTTCCCCCATGGGGCCTCGGGGAGGCCCAGGGAACAGGAGGGACATAGGAGGCTCTCCAGCCCCACTCTGGCCCCGTTCAGCTGCCACCCAGTCCTGGCCTGGGCTCCCCACTTCTGCTGGCCTGGCTCACACATCCCTCAGTCAGATTTTTCCCCCATGGAGGTCCTGGCCTCTGACATCCACTGTTGAGGTCTCCCTGCCACCTCCCTGTGAGTGGGCTGGGTTGAGGCCCTGAGGATGCTCTATTTGTTGACCATCTCTGAGCAGGTCACACACTGGGTAAGAGGCGGGGACCCCTTTCCCCCCTTCCCCCTCCCCCCTTGCATGACTCTTCCTGGCTGGTCATCAGGAGGGGCCTGCTGGCAGGCGAACGTGGCTGCTCGGGGCTGCCTGGGGGCCAGTACAGGCCGGCCAGTGGCAGCTGAGGGGCGATGGCTGGCGGTGGGGCCGGCGTGCGGAGGGGCTCCATAGGCCAGGGGACAATCTCCGCAGCTGTGTCAGGGAGGGAGCAAGCGCTGGATGGGTCCAGGCCTCCGTCGCGCTGTCAGCCGCGCCACCTGGTGGAGACGCTCGGCCGCCGGTGCCCGCCCCAGTGGTCCCGGGCCCGCCCCAGTGGTCCCGGGCCCGCCAGCCGCGCTCGTCCAGGTTGGCGGCACCGCCTCCGGCCCCCTTCCCTAGGAGCCGCTCTCCTCCCGGCTCTGCGCCCCAGGCCGGGCGGCGCTGCTGTTAGGCGAACGTCGTGAGAACAGCCAGCGCGTGGGTCGCTGTAAGTCTTAAATGAGATACTCCTTGAGGAGCTGCTTGGTCTTTGGGAGCCCCGTGTTTTACAATCCCCCATCCCCGCCCCCAGGCCTCCTTGTCCTTTTTATGAGCCCAAGGAGCTGAGACACTCGGGGTCACACAGCCAGGGAGTGACCCCGGGGATTCAAACCCAGGTGTGTTCAAAGCAGAAACCTCAGCTTGGATCATGGCTGGGGCCTGGTGCTGGAGGCCAGGGGCTCTGGAAGTGAGGCAGGCACAGGTGCTGTGGTGACTCGGTTCTTGGCCAAGTCACCTCTTTCAGCGTTCTGAAAAAGGGGCCTGCACTCGCTGATCCCTGCGTCTGTGGTCCAGCCATGTGACATGGTGCAGCAAACAATGTCCACTCTCAGGGCTCTCCTCTGTCCTGCTGCTGGGTCTGGCACTTGGTGCTGAGGGGAGACTTCCTGGGGTTGAGGTGTTTAGCTCTGAGTTCTACAGGGCCCCGGTTGGGCTATGGCCTCCTGAGCTTGTAGAAGCCAAGCTCAGGCCAGAAGGGCTCTACCCAACTCCAAGGTGGACAGGTGGCCCTGGCTGAGGGGCTTGGGGTCCCTCAGAGCTATCCCCTTGTCCCCTTCTTAGAAAAGCAAAGCTTTCTGGGGATCTTCCCCAGGCTTCCTGAGACCCTGCAAGGCCCATTGTCTCACACCCCAGTCCCAGGTCTGCACAGCGTCCCAAGGGTCCCTCTCTTCCTGACAGCTCTCTCCCTGGGCCCTCCTCCCTGACCCTCCTTGGGTACCTCCGCAGCACCCCTTCCTCTCTTGAGCCCCCAGCCCTGGAGGAACCATGGAGCTGACTAGGCCAGTGCTGAGTGCTGCTCGGAGGAGGAGAAAGACCCCGGGCTGAGGAAGGCAGGCCCTACCACCGGTAAGCACCCTCTCCCCATGCAGTGCAGAGCTGGCAGCTGGTTGGGGCTGGGTCCTGCGGTGGCACGCTGGGCTGCCAGAGGATTCTGCAGCTGGACACAGCCTCAGGGCAGTGGTCCCTGAGCCGGGCAGAGGGGTGGTTCCTGGCTTGGCACCTGGCACTGCCTGGGATTTCCCCCATGCAGGTCCAAGGAAGGGGTCGAGTAGCAGGTGCACCCCCTCCCCACTAATATCCACCCGGCTGGGGGTTCAGCCTCAGCCCGGCTCCAGGACCACACTGCCTCTTGCCACCTGGGGCTGTGTGTTTCCAGGGAGCCTTGCAGCACCCACACTGTCTTGTGTGGCAAAGGTGTGATGGCCCTGTGAGCAGGAGGGCTGGCTGCAGATGGGACAATCTGTGGGTAGGTAAGCGTGTATTCGCTCGCTGTGTCTGTGAGGGCCTCTGCCTGCCCCTGAGAGGAGCTAGAGGAAGTGACTGTGGGCAGATTTGAAGTGGGTCCCCCCAGGCTCCACCCCCGGCCTCTAAATACCAGCTCTGTGGAAGGACGGCATCAGGCCCACAGCCCAGGCTCTCACAGGCAGCTTGTCACAGGGACGCCAGCTCAGACCACAAGGACTTCTCTTGGGCTGAAGTCCCAGAAGCTCTTGCTGCTGTCCTAGGACATGGTGGGATTCGAGTGGGGACCATTCTACCTGGGGTCCATAGGACCCCAATCCTATCTTCCCAGCCCTGGTGTCCCATAGCAAGGTCTGTAGGGACAGGAAGGCTCCACCCCCAACTCCAGGAGGGCAGGAAGAGATCTCTGAGATTGGGACACTCTGCTCTCTCCTTGGGCCAACCCCAGCCCCGCACCGAGGCCTCATCCTCCTCTGGTTCTAACCTTCCCCTTATCTCTTAACTCTCAAAGAAGAAAAGGCCCAGCCAAGGCCCAAGTCAGAGGAACCATGTTGTTGACTTAGTTACTGACACCACCAGGGAGGGCTGAGGAAGGGTCACAACAGGAAATGACCTGGAGTGGGGAACTGTCACCTCGCACACTCACACCTGTGCCCACACATACCCACACATGCACAGTCGCTGACCACATCCGCAGCAAGGGGGCCCCAGCCAGCGGTGAGCAGAGACACTTACTGGAGGCCTAGGATTAAAAGCAAGATGTGTGAAGAGGGCAGAGCCCAGGGTGCAGCACCCAAGAGAAGAGGCCCTCGGGGGGCGGGGGGAAGGTGAGGAAGGCCAAGTGGACTTGGAGGTCTCTCTCATCGAACTCCTAAGTGCCCCTGCATGGCCCTGGGCCCCAGAGGGTCAGGGAAAGGGGTACAGTTGGGGCCCGTGTGGGGAGGCCTCTCTCCCGCCTGGGCATAGAGTCCGTTCTCGACAGAGACGAAGCTGCTGCGTGCAGGGGAGGCCCAGCGGGCAGAGGCCTGGGGCTGGCACATGGTGTGGGTGGGGAGCGGTGCCCACCAGGACAGTCGCTGGTGGGGGTGGGCCATATCCAGAGCTGCTGGGCAGAGGCTGGTGTTGATGGACGTGTAGGGGACGCAGTGAGTGGCCAGGGAGGCCTGGCTGGCTGCCTGCAGAGGGGAAGGAAGCAGGGGGAAGTAGGGACAAGTGAGCCTCACAGCTCACAACCCAGCTCCAGCCTCCCCAACACGTGTCTCCCCCTTTCTCCTCACCTGTGCTAGGGGCTGTGCCTGGGGGCTGGTGAGGGGTGGCTGGAGCTTAGTGACAGACCTGGGAGAGAGTGAGGAGGGTCAGAGGCAAAGCATGTGGACAGCCCAGTGGCGAGGGGACACAGGTGGGGGCCCAGTCTCACCAGTGCCTCTGCCGGCGCAGGAGGTGTAAGAGGTAGATGCAGCCAAAGAGGAGGATCCCCGAGAACCCCAAGATCCCGGCCAGGTCTGCCCGCAGGATGGGGACTGAAGTTGGACCTGGGCAGAGAGAAAGATGTCTGATGGCAGCAGGTGCCTGAGTCCCTACCTTCCCTCCCTGGGCCTCTGTCTCCAGGCTTACCTTGGTCTGAGCTTGGCAGGAGGGCCCCACAGGCCTCCTGGGAGCCCTCGGGGAAGGAAGCAAACTTGCAGCAGAAGGTGGTGTTGGCACTGGGGCTTCTTGCCTCCAGCCCATCCAGGCTGAGGGAGACGCTGCTTCTGGTTTCCCAACGGGCCTGGCGGGCAGGGGCCCACTGCTGGGTGCCGAGTTCTGGGTGCAACACGGCCAGCCTGGTCCCACCGGCATGATCAGGCCCCCCCCAGCTCACAGTCACCAGGGAGATGGAGCCAGACCCCAGGAACCCACAGCGGACAGTGAAGGATGGGAGCTCGGTGGCATCCATCTGAACTTGTACCCACACCTCGGGGGTCCCTGTGGAATAAAGACAGGAGGGTCCACAGCTGTGTCTCCACACATTCCCCTCTGTGGTCTCTGCCCCTCACTGGCCTCCCACTCACCGGCAGTGAGGCAGAGGGCCAGCAGCGCCCAGGGCAGGACCAGGGGCCGGTACCCAACCATCACTCCCTCCGGGGGCTGCAGGGAGGGCACCTGCTCTCTGTTCTCATCGCAGGAAGTTTTCATGTTGTCAGCAGGCCAGGAAGCAGCCACTTCCTTTTCTTCTTTCAGGTCTGCCCCCTGCCTCCCTAGGCAGTGAACACAGGGTGATTGATTTCCCTCTTAAAGTGACAGGGCCTGCGCAGTCCCCAAGGGCTGTGCTTCTGTGAGCAGGGCAGGTGGCTCCAGGGCACACAAGTGGGTATGAGCCAGCAGGTGGCAGGCCTGGGGGACAGCAAGGCAGAGACCCTGCAGGTGGACCTGGCTTCCCCTTAGGAACAAGGCTCCGCGCTCCTTGCCCAGCTAAGGGTAAGAAATGTCGAAGAATTTGGGAAGAGATGGCCCTGTAAGCAGGAAGCCAGCAGGGAGGCTACCTGAGAGCCAGCATGACCCACTGCTGATCTGAAGTGGCCTTTCAACGTGACATGCCGTGAGTCCCATGCTGATGCCTGCAGCCCAGGCCTGGCTCCTCAGTCTGAGCTTGGTCCACCTGGCCGCCCGCTCACACCTCTGGGATACCCGACGGTGCCAACTCAGCCTGCCCGTGCTGAGCTCTGCCCCTCTGCACCACCCTCAGCACAGTTGACGGCAACTGGCCTCCAGCTGCTCCTGCCCAAAGCATTGCCACCTGTGACTCTTCTCTTTCTCCTCCACTCCATTGAGAAGTCCTGTCAGCTGCCCTTTCTGACCAACTGACCCCTTCTTACCACCCCCACCGCCACCTCTGAATCAGGCCATCATCATCTCCTGCCTGCAAGGGCAAGAATACTGGAGAATTAGCCTAATGGGTCTCCCTGCTTCTGCCGCAGCCTTCCTGCAGTCGGTCCTCAACGCGGCAGCCGGCGTGAGCCTCTTGAAAGCCATGTCAGGTGGGCCACTGCCCTCCTTTGCTCGCAGCCCTGTCACCCAGAGCCAATGCCTCCAAGGACCTCCACGCCCTGCCCTGCCCTTCCCTCCCTCCTCATCAGCATGCCTATTTGTTGAGTTAAGGCAAGATTTGGAGGTGACAAGGACAGGCTGACCCTTGCCTTTGTGGTGCAGACAGGGAGGCAATGAGAGACCCCCTGCGGCCTCTACTACAGGCTCTGTTTTCTCTTCCCAGTAAGTGTTGCTTGGAATTGCTCTCCTGTTTACCTCACTTACAGACCCGAACCGACCAGAATGCTGCTGTGTGCACAGTGATGGGTGGCCCTTTCCAGGGGTTACAGCGCTTTGTGTGCTGTGAGGCGGAATCTGGGGTCTGTGTGAGGGCCAAGGCCCATCTTGAAGACAATCTTGTGCAGGCTGTGGTGAGGACTGAAGAGATGGCCCTGTCCCACATGACCTTTCTGAAGCCTGGCCTGCTTCTGTGTCAAAGAGCCCTGTGGTGTTTGCCATAAACCGACTCGGTCTCTTGGGCAAGCTCTGTCCCCTCCCCACACCCCACAGACCTTACATTGGTACATCAGCAGGGCCTCTAGGCCAGTCACGCCATGCCCCCGAGGCCCCCAGGCCACTCAGCATTCTCCTGACCCTTTTGGCCTGCACCCAGGCCCAATGTACCAACCTCCACACCTGGCTCAGACCTGCTTTTTACCACTTTCTCCACAACTGTCTCCACAACAGGGTGTGAGGCCTGTGCAGAGCTGACCCACCTCAGGGTGGCCTGGCCCCATGTGGCTACAGAGCGTTGGGGCAGTGGGGCCGATGGCCTCAACCTCCCTCGTCTGGAAGATGCTTGTCTCCCACTGAAGGAAATGAAAATATTTAACCTCAAAATATACTTTACATATTTTGAGATGGCTGTTCAGAGGGTCTGCAGACAGAAGCAACCCCGGCAAAGCTGTCTTTAGGTGGGGGAGATTTGTACCTGCAGAGGAGACAGTGAAGTAACAACAGGTGCAAACAGGCTTTCTCTGAAAGCCCCCTTGTCTAGATCTAGGAAAGATCACCTGAGAGTCTGACACCTTTGAGGGTCTGAAAGAATCATTTCCCACAAGCTCTGAGGGCCACTAGCCACAAGGTGTCATCTACGTAACAAGACCTCCTTTGCTAGCCAGGTTTCTCTTTTCCTCCTCCCAGAACTTTCGCCATGCTCCAAGCCAGCATTCCTTCTGTAATTTCAAGATGGTATAAAAGAGTCAACCATCTCACCATTTCTTTGATTTTTTATATTTTGTATGACTCCTATGCACATGTGTTCCCACAAAATTTGTAAGCCTTTTCCAGTTAATCTGTGTATTATCTGTTTGTTTTATAGACTCAAATTATGGGACCTTCAGGAGAAAAACTTAAACTTCCCTACTACACCACCTACTGCAATCCTACTACCTACTTTGCAAGACCCAGCTCAAATTCCACCACCTCCAGGAAGCTGTCCCAGAGTGCACACTTCCTTCTTGGGCAACCACCACATGGGTGCAGGTCGTGGCTCAGCCAGGCTCTCAGTGGCACTGGGTGGCGGTAGCCTGTGGGTCAGTTTCACAGGTTGACTCTAAGCCCTCAAGGAAAAGTCTCTTTTATTCAAGCCCCTGCAAAGTACCTAAGGGGAGCTGAGAACTTACTGAAGGATTTAAAAGCCATGGTGCAAAGTTACCCACCCACACTGTCAACTTTTTTCCAATACTACAGCCACATGTCCCCTCCTAAATCCTCACTGTGTAAGATTCAAACAATACAGAACACACCGAAATTCCCCTTCGGCCTGTGCCCTCCCATTGCCCTGTTTTAATTTTCATGAGGTTAAAGCTGTCATCTTTGTCACTTTTGGATTTTGTGTATTGCTTAGGAAGGCTAAGATTAGAAAAATATATTTATGGTTTTGTTTTTATGCTTAACTCAATGAAGAGTTTATTCTTAGTCCATAAGGAATTCTATTTTGGAGGTGGTGTAAAATAGCTGTCTAACATGTCAGGTGGGGAGCCAGATGCCCCAAACCATTTACTAACTAGGCTCTTTCCCTACTGTTTCAAAATGCCACCTTGATCATAAAATAAATCTTGCCAACAGGTCTACTTCTGGATTCTCTTACCTGAGCTAGCCATTAGTTGCTTATTCCTGTGTCAATACCACATGGTCCTGACAGGAATACTTTTGTTTGATAAACAAGAGGGAACTTACCGTTTCTCAGAACTTCTTGGCTATTCCTAAACAGTCTCCAGAAGTTTGAACCCCAGAGACACAAAAGGTCTTAAGGTTTGCCATCTAAACCCTGTGTCACCAGGCCTGCATTGCTGGCCTGTCCTACTTTCAGCCAGGGGGTACAGGCAAGATGATACGGGTTTGGTAATGGCCACCTCCTGCTGGGACATTTCTTGGTGAAATCCCTGCGGCCATAGCCCAAGTCCTGCTGCAGTGAACAACCCTGTGGTCTGCAGAATTAAGCTCATGAAGGTTCCAAGTGGTACCTCAGTGTCATAGCTCTACAAGCTTAGACACATAAGCAGTACCCCACCAGGGATGACACAGTCCGCTTCACATCGTTCCTGAGGATTAAGGGAGTCAGCGCAGGGGCAGACTCTGCTCAGGCCCGGCTCATGCCCTCAGTGGAGGCTAGTGACCATCCTTTTATATGAAATATTCCTGAGTTTAGCCCATTCTTTTCAGGACGTCAGGATTAGTTTTCTTTGTGACTGGTGTGGAAGACATGGCAACACATAACTCCATGATCTGTATTACAACCCCTGGGCAGATCAACTAGACACCAACTTCCCCACTCCAGGTGTGGCTGTCAGCGTGGGCGCTGCTCCCCCTGCAAGAGTCTGTCCTCGGTATCCCAGCCTCAGTTCTGGGCAGGGATCAGCCCCTCCCTGAGCAGCCGCTGTTCTTCCTGCAGGCCTGCTGGGCCTCCTGCAGACAGAAACCGGATTCTGACAGCCTCAATTCCTGGGGCTAAAACACAGGGTCCTGGAGGGCCTAGTCTCACCTCAGAGAAAGGAAAATGGCTATAAAAATCCAGGATAATATTTTTGACAGAGGACCAGAGGCCTCCTCCATCCGCCAAATGCTCTGACACTTGACACAACCTTAGGGAAAAGAAGGAAAGCTTGAAGAGTCAGAGTTAAATTCCCCACTACCTGGGCAGGAGTCGAGACTGAAACTGTAGAGGAAAAATAAAGCTTCTGCTCCTCTGAGTTCTAGAGTAAGACCTGACTACTGTTTGTTTTATTTTGGTATGTTTTACATATTGTGAAAAAGGCCACTTTGTTCTTCTATGCTTACATTTTACCTTTTATCAAAGTAACACAAATAACAAGTGGTAACATCTCACTGTATACCATGTGGGAAATCCATTCTGAGTGATTCACACATATTCGCTCTGTACTTAACAGCCTGCTCAGCTTGGAAAGGCTGGCACACAGGGAAGCCAGGACTGGAACCACAGTATGAGCCACTCCGTAGCACTGCCATCCCCCATAGTTAAAAAATTAAAATTGAACTCCAAGAAGATTGTGTCAATGAACAGCTCTCCTCTGCTCCAGCAGTGCAGAAGCTGGGGCTTGAACCCATGTCTCTCACTAGGTTAGGCTGCCTCGCTAGGCTGATGTGACCTCAGGCTGCATCAGTGATACAAGATGCTTTAATTTTTGGCTTCTACCTACGCCACTCAATCCCTTCACTGGTTCTAATCTACTGAAGCAAATTAAATATACTTTCCTTCAAGTTTCTCTAGGACTCTGGGCTCCTTTGCACACTGGAGGTCTTCTCTAAGTTCCCCGGGTTTAGCTTTGGTGAGTTTCCTACTCTTCCTTCTCTGCTCCCTCCTGCGCACAGGCGCGTGGCGCCTGTTTTTCCATGCCCTCCTCGTTCCACATACGCAGGGGTTTTCGGGGACTGCACTGAAGAGTGACTTGTTTTGTGAATGCTTTCTTGGATCGCAACATCCCATCCTGTCCTCAGGGAAGGATCTAAAGAGCTCAAGGAAGACTCCACAATGCCACACGTGAGCAGAAACCTTCCTTCCTCCTGCCACTACGTCCTCTCACATCTGAGCACAAATCCCGCCTTCATCCTGTAACCCCTGGGTCAGTGTGGCCTGGAGTTCAAGCGATGCGGTTACTGACCTATCAGCTGAAGACTTTCTCAGCAGTCTGAAAAAGTCTTTTCACTTTTTAATTCAGGAGATAACACCAACAACTCGCCTCTGGCAGAGCATACGCCACAACACAAGTTAAAACAGATACAGCCATGTTGAAAATTTTAAATGATTTAAAAACAATTACTCAATATTTTTTTGAATTTTTTTATTTCAGGGTATTATGAGGGTACAAACATTTTGGTTACATTTTATGTCTTTGCCTCACCCAAGCAAGGGTTAGAGGCAAGCCCTTCCCTTCTACAATGCTCACCGTGTCCTTTAGTTGTGAGTTTACCCCCACAACCCTCTAATCCCTGGAGAATATTACTACCATGTGAGCACCACAGTGTTAATCAGTCAGTGCCAATTTGACGGCAAGTACAAGTGGAACCTATCCTGATCTTGTGATACCTCACGGGCTCAAGCTCAATCCAGGAAAATATAAGAGGTGCTAGATCACTGTCATTTCTTATAATTGAGTAATATTCCATTGTACACATATATCAACTTTTAATAATCCACTCATGAATTGATGGGCACTTGGGTTGTTTCCACATCCTTGCAATAGTGAATTGTGATGACATAAACATTCGGGTGCAAATGTCTTTATTATAGAATATCTTTTGCTCTTTTGGGTAGATGCCTAATAATGCTACTGCTGGATCAAATGGTAATTCTATTTTTAGCTCTTTGAGGTATCTCCAAATTCTTTTCCACAGAGGTTGCACTAATTTGCAGTCCCACCAGCAGTGTAAGAGTGTTCCTGTCTCTCCATATCCTCACCAGCATTTGTTATTTTGGGACTTTTTGATAGAGGTTAGGTGGGGTTAGGTGATATCTCATTGTGGTTTTGATTTGCATTTCTCTAATGATTAGAGATGCTGAACATTTTTTTATATGTTTGCTGGCCATTATTCTGTCTTCTTTTGAAAAGTTTCTGTTTATTTCCTTTGCCCGTTTATTGATGGGGTTGATTTTTTCATGTTAATTCTTTTGAGTTCTAGGTAGCTTTTTGTTATCAGACCTTTATCAGAAGTGTAGAGAGCAAATATACCTGCACTCTTAAAGGGGTGCGACACTACGTGTTTCAATGCCTCCCTCAGCATCCTCTCCTCTCCTTAAAGGACATGCCTTACCTGGTAGTTGCAAAGCCAGTGAGAATCCCTTCTGTCCTGAGAGGCTAGAAATAGAGCACTGAGCCTCAGTAACAGCATCTTGCAATAAGTCACTCCCAGTCTGCTGTAGAATATTGGGGACCAAATTCAACAAACCAAAAACTAGAAAGCTCTGCTTGGGTGGCAGACATCAAAGTTAGCCCTGCAGCCTTGCACACCATTAAAATCTCTTCAATACTTCGAATCACATGCATTAACTTCAAGCCGCAAGTTTGAATTTGCTTTCTGATGCTAACAATGTAGCAGGTTCCAACTCCACACAGAATCTCTTAACAGGCTATATTTTGGGGGGCATAGCCCAGATGTAGTGACATTTACACAGAGGTAAGACTTCAGAGAGATTTGATGCATGAAAGTAAGAAACAAAGCTTATGCCTGAGTGATTTGCTTTTTAATTCATCATCCACAGTTATTCCTAGAGCCTCTGTTCAATTTTCAACTGAAGTCTGCAAAGGAGTTGATGCTTTTGCATACTGGACCTGTATTTTCACTCCCAACAGGAATTACCTGTTCACAGTCATAGGAACATAAAGCCAGAGCCCCACAGACCATTCCTCCAGTTTCTTTAGTCACATACTGCTGTATAATTCAGGGAATCTGGTCATGTACAGCATATTTAGCCAAGACAGGGTTTTTTTTTTTTTTGCCAGAATTCCCAAGGTTAAGATCTAAGAAGATTTGATTCAGCCTTTAAACATCACTCTCCTCATAGTTAGTCACTGAGTTTTTCAGGAACCTCTTTTCCAAGTGTTCAAAAAAAAAAAAAGATACAGCTGAAAGCCAACCAACATAAACAAAACAAAACAAAACAAAACAAAAAACCAAGAGAGCACAAGATTGTGGCCTCAAAGGATTAACAGTTAGAGAAAGACTGAGGCCTCTGGGACTAGTCAAGAAAAACTTCTGAGAAAAGATGAGACTGGGAGTTGGGGAGCCCCGAAAAGGGTACAGGATGCAGTGAGGGTTTTCAGTTGTTGATATGTGGATAAAAGGATAGAGACCTGGTGACCATCATGGATTTTGGAGTCGGATAGATCTGGGTCCAAGTTCTGGCTGAGCCATGTCCTGGCTGTCATTTCAAATAAGTTACTTAACCTCCCTAAGCTTTAGGTTCTTAATGTGTAAAATGAAAACCATAATACTAAAGGCATTAGTGTTGGTAGTATGAGGAATAACAGAGAGGATGCATACATGTTAGTCAGTGTTACAGAAAGGTTAGCTGAAGTTACCAGAGCAGGGATGAGTGAGACCTAAACAGAAGTCATGTGTCAACCTGATGGGGTGAGAGACAACACTGAGAGATGACCTTGAAAACTTACGATGAGGCCAATGAAGAGTCAGCCTCAGATATCCAGCCAAACAGTCTGGATTTGGAGATACGGAGTCACCAAGATTCACAAGTATGTGGATAATATGGTAAAATAGATGTTTTTGAAGGTCAGGCTAGAGGGATGAATAATAGTAACCAGCCTTTTTGAACACTTTCTCTGTGCCAGGCACTGTGTTCAGTGCTTTGAGTGGAATCTCACTGAAGGATGCTTCAGAGGAAGAGCAGAGAATGGCCACATCAGGGAAGGCTGAGAGGCAATGCAGGAATGTAACATGAGGGGATGAGGCGCTCAAGAGGCACAGTGGAGGGAGAGAGATGGAGAAATAGGGGGGTCACTTGCAGTGGGGACAAAAGAGAGGGAAGGGTCTCACGTGGGTGACACAGTGACCATGATTCCCCAATTGGAATGAGAGCCACGGAAAGCAGAAGTTGTGCCTAAGAGAAGCTCCTCTTGACAATTCCCTTTTTTCTTTTTCAATCTTGATTAGTTCTTCAGCCCCCTCTACTCTTTAGCCTGCCATGCATATTGCTGTACCTTTGTTCAAGAAATCCAGTGGAATCACTTGCATTTTTTTGACAGCATGTGTGTCCCAAGGCCCATTGCTATTTCTTTCTTGTGTGTGTGTGTGTGTGTTGTTGTTGTTGTTGTTGTTGATTTCCTATGCTCACCCTCCAAAATGATATAGTTGATCTTTCGATTTTTTTAATTTGCACCATATCTTCAGGTTCAAATTCTACAAAGTATATGTGAAAACTCCAAAAAGGCAAAAATGCCTCAGAATCCATGTGGGACTTAGGAAAACCGTTAAGCTAAGACGATTTCCAGCTTCCCAGACAGTGAAATAATTAAAAATTGATGATACAGTTTAGGAAGGGAGCAGGAAAAAAAAAATGTTTCTGAACTGAGAAACGTCTTGGGCTTTTCATTCTACCATAGTATTTTTTATAGAAAAGTCATAAAGTGCTGAAAACAGAGGTTTGTTCCTGGATATGCGACAGACCCTTCCTAAGTGACAAGATGGGTCATAATTTCAATGAACACTGTGGCACACCCATTAATTATCCTTGATGTGAATGTGACCATGTGAGTTGGCAAAAGCTTGAGAGTGGGTAATTTCAGTCAGCGTACTCCTGCACATCTGTCTACTGTTGTCAAGTCTAAATGACACATTCTAGATAAAATTAATTTCACGTTTAAAAAAATCACACCTGCATATTCAAAACACCCCGAGTTTAAAGCATACAGAGAAAATGAGAGCAGCACACAGTAAAATATGGGCTCAAAGAACAGTACTGTCAGGGAGAAAGCAGAGGGGGGAAACACCTTGGGATTCAGAGCTACAGAAGTGAAAACTCTCAATGGAAACTCGTGTTGTCATGGAAACTCGATGCAATTGAGGGGCCAAAAAAGCCATTGCTTAGCTGTAGCGCACAAAAGGTTCAGATGCTATTCAGAACAATTGGAATTGTCTGGGCAGATGACTCTCCAAGAAACCAGTGATGAGTTAGTGATGGGTCTAAAAATTACGAATAAGAGATCTGAATAATGAAAGTAAAGACATAAGAATTGAGGTGGTCCCAACTAGGAAAAAAAAAATCCCTTGGCACATGTAGTAATGAATGGGAAAGAAATCGGTGAAAAAAGGACAATTAGGAGCAGTTGGATGTTCTAATAAAATTAAAGATGACATGAAAGTTGTACAGAAAAGAGAAAATAGCAAAATCGGTAAAGAACATGCTCTCATTGTATATAGTATTAATTATACTACAGTGTATTAATTGTTAATGTATTTATCTCCCCAATAGACTATAAAATTCTTTATTATTTTTTAAATTTCAGTAGATTTAGAGGGTACAAGTGGCTTTTTGTTACATGGATGAGTTGTACAGTGCTGAAGTCGGGGCTTTTAGTGTATCTGTCACTCGAATAGTGTCCATTGTACCCGATAAGTAGTTTTTGATCCTTCCTACCCTCCCACCTTTTGAGTCTATGAGCTTCCCCAGGAAGGGACTGACCATATTTATCATTACAACTCCCAGGCCCAGCTTGGGGCACCCAACCAATATTTGGTGAATGGTAATAATTGCTATTATTTATTAAAAATGGATAGTGGCATGGTCACTGTAGCAAATATATAGTTTAATCCATCCAAGCCTCACCACATTACTGGTACTGAATCACCGTTTTGTAGGAGAGGCACTTTGACCCTCAGAAAGGTTAAAGAAATTGTCAGTGGTCACACAGCTAGGAGGATTCAAAACCAGGTTTTTTGGCCACAAGGCTCGTGTTCTTTGCAATATGCTCCAATGAATAAATAAAATAGAAGTTACTTAAAAGTGAACTGAGAATGGTAAGCTCATAGGTATAGCATTATCTTCAGCATTAGGCTTAGGATTGAAAAGGAACCTAAAGACCCTGTAGGACCCTTTACTTCATGGATAGGAAGACTGAACTTCAGGGAGGCAAGGCAATTTGTTCTCTAAGGTCTCATTTTGTGTCTTAAGTGCTCCAATTCTGCTTCCTAAGAATTTCTACCTCAGTCAGACTCAGATAAATTCTTCCAGTCTTTATGTGAAGGACTAGAAATCAAGGGCTTCTGAGTGAGAGGAAAAATGAGAGCACAATATGGAAATCTGTGCAAACACAAGAGCATTTTTTTACCTCTAGGAATCTATCTTCTCACGGTGACAGCATGCTTGGTTGCTGTTTTTGCTTGTTTCAATATGCTTGAAAAACCAAAGCTGATCTTTTCCTATTAAACTCTCTGAGTTCCTCCTGTTCACTTAAACAGAATTTCTCTAGAATTAAGTGGTAAAAGTGCAGTGCGTTTTCCTGAATAAAAAGAAGTGAAATGACTCGAAACACTCCAAGGCAATCCACTTGATTCTCCTATAAAGGAAGTGATGGTGCTTTTTTTCTCTGCAAGAGATTTAGGGGTTCTTCTAAAAAACTGACCACTCTCCAAGCCTCTCCTGTTTAATGAGGGCTCATGAAGGTCACATTTATAACCTGACGCACAGGGAAAGAAACTGATGGTGCTGATAGATCCTATCTAGGCGTCTGACTGTAATTTGCTCTCCACTGCCTTTTGCACGTTCCTCAACTAGAAAAAACCTGTTCATAGAAGTCTCCTTATGAGGAATAAAAAGTCTTTAAGAATGAAGTCTTTCCTGCAGGCTCAAGAACACCAAAAGCTAATGGATTGGTTGGGGGTCCATAATGTTGGGCTTTATGGCACCCCACGGCCCTTGGTACTGCCTGTGGCTCCATCAGAAGAACCTACCAATTAACGGGATGCTTACTGGGATTTTTGTGCTGATGGCTGGGGCTCTATTTTCTGTGGGTCTACTATGCACTCTTATCCTCCATGCACTAGGCTCTCCCAGGATCTCTAGAGTCAGCTTCCAGTAGCAGAACCAAGGAGGATTCAAGAATTTTTCTCAAAATAATGGCACTACGGCTCAAGAGACCTGAACTAACAGAGCTCTTTGGGGATGAATATGCCCTGTCTTCTGGCGAGACAGTTTGAAAAATTGGTAAATTCCAGCCATTCCTAAAAAATGATCTTGCTTCCTTGCATTTCATAGCACACAACACTCAATGAAATGCAGGAAGGCCTCATTATAAAACATCTTGTCACGGAAGGGGGTATGCCAGAGACAAGGCCACACAGGACTTGGAGAACAGTGATTTGGGTTGGATGGAAGCAAAGAGAGAGATGCTAAAGGGGAAACAGGAAATAGCTCTGAAGGTCATCCTGTAAATTCCAACAATTACTGAGCGTCAGCTATGTTCCAAGTACTGTGCTATGTTTTGGGCTTAGTGCTAACATAATAACACAGTCCCTCCCTGGGAGGTGCTCAGGGCTGAAAACTAGCTTTTTCCCCTGCTTTTCTTTTCAAATGAAATTTTGATAATAAATATAATACAGGTATGATGTAATTCAGAAAGTCAATAACATAAATCCGATAGGCATACCTTGTAGATATTGTAGATTTAGTTTCAGACCACTCCAATAATGTGAATATTGCAATAAAGCAAGTCACATGATTTTTTTGATTTTCCAGTGCATGTAAAAGTCATGGTTATACTGTACTGTAGTCTGTTAAATGTGTGATAGCATTATGTCTAAAAAACAATGTACATACCTTAATTTAAAAATACACTATTTCTAAAAAATGCTAACAATCATCTGAGTCTTTAGCAAGTTGTAATGTTTTTGCTGGTGGAGGGCCTTGCCTCAGTGTTGATGGCTGCTGACTGATCAGAGTGGTGGTCACTGAAGGTTGTGATGGCTGTGTCAACTTCTTAAAATGACAATGAAATTTGCCACATTGATTGGTTCTTCCATTCAGGAAAGAATTCTCCGTAGCATGTGATGTTATCTGATAATATTCTATCCACAGTGGAACTTCTTTCTTAATTAAAAGTCAACACTCTCAAACTCTGCTGCTTTAGAAAATTACATCAACTAAGTTGATGTAATATTTGCTGTCATTTCAACAATGTTTATAGCATCTTCACCAGAAGTAGTTTCCATCTCAAGAAGCCACTTTCTTTGCTCATCCATAAGAAGGAACTTCTCATCTGTTAAAGTTTTATCTTGATATTGCAGCAATTCAGTCACATCCTCAGGCTCTACTTCTAATTTCAGTGCTCTTGCTATTTCTACCACATCTGTAGTTACTTCCTCCACTGAAGTCTTAAATCCCACAAAGTCATACATAAGGGTTGGAATCAGCTTCTTTCAAACTCCCGTTAATTTTGCTATTTTGACCTCCTCCCATGAATAACAGATGTTCTCAATGGCATCTGTAATGATGAATCCTTTCCAGAAAGTTTTCATTTGACTTTGCACAGCTTCATCAGAGGAATCACCACCTATGGCAGCTATAGCCCTATGAAATGTGTTTCTTAAATAATAAGACTAGAAAGTTGAAATTCCTTCTTGATCCATGGTCTGCAGAATGGAAGTTGTGTTAGCAGGCATGAAAACATTAATCTCCTTGTACATTTCCAACAGAGCTATTGGGTTACCAGGTGCATTGTCAATGAGCAATATTATCTGGAGAAGAATCTTTTCTCTGAGCAGCAGGTCTCAACAGTGGACTTAAAATATTCAGTAAACCATGCTATAAACAGATATGCTGTCACCCAGGCTTTATTGTTCTATCTATATAGCACAAGCAGAGTAGATTTAGCATAATTCTTAAGGACCCTAGGACTTTTGGAATGGTAAATAAGCATTGGCTTCAACTTAAAGTCATCAGCTGCATTAGCCCCCAACAAGAGAGTCAGCCTGTTCTTTAAAGCTTTGAAGTCAGGCATTGACTTCTCCTCTTTAGCTATAAAAGTCCTAGATGGCATCTTCTTCCAATAGAAGGCTGTTTCATCTGCACTTAAAATCTGTTGTTTGGTGTAGCACCTTTACCAATGATCTTAGCTAGATCTTCTTGATAACTTTCTATAGCTTCTATATCAGCACTTACTGCTTCACCTTGCACTTTTCTGTTATGGAGATGGTTTCTTTCCTTAAACTTCATGAACCAACCTTTGTTAGCTTCAAACTTTTCTTCTGCAGCTTCTTTATCTCTCTCAGACTTTATAGAATTGAAGAGAGGGCTTTACTGTGGATTAGGCTCTAGCTTAAGGGAATGTTGTGGCTGGTTTGATCTTCTATCCAG
>CAUYRT010058226.1:0-23981 GCA_963574885.1 Lepilemur ruficaudatus | reverse complement strand
CTGGGAGGCCGAGGCGGGCGGATCGCTCAAGGTCAGGAGTTCAAAACCAGCCTGAGCAAGAGTGAGACCCCGTCTCTACTAATAATAGAAAGAAATTAATTGGCCAACTAAATATATATAGAAAAAAAAAATTAGCCGGGCATGGTGGTGCATGCCTGTAGTCCCAGCTACTTGGGAGGCTGAGGCAGAAGGATCGCTTCAGCCCAGGAGTTTGAGGTTGCTGTGAGCTAGGCTGATGCCACGGCACTCTAGCCCAGGCAATGGAGTGAGACTCTGTCTCAAAAAAAAAAAAAAAAAAATTACAGACTGGCCTTAACATGCCAACACTGTGGGGAGGGGTGAGATCTGCAGACAGGTCTGGCCTGACCCCAAGTCAGAAGACTTGGGCTCTGCAGTGTAAGGGACAAATGGCAGCTCAGCAATGACCCTCGGTTAATGGTGCACTCATTGAGGAGACCCACCCTGCTCACAATGTCACTCACCAGGATAACTTTCCAGGAACCTATAATTCCATGATCAAAATTCATACGAGGTATAAATGACTATTATCAGATTCTCTTTTGAGAGAATGTTTTGATAGGAGAGTGATGACAGAAGTAGGATAATACTAAATGCCCCAAAGTGGGCAAATAAAAAAGACGCAGAATGAGAATATGGCCCTTCGGCCACCTCCCTGCTCTGCCCAGGACTATCTGATGCCCCCTTCCCACTGCTAGGCCAATGATCCCCATTCCTACCAAAAACACTTCTGCAAAATCACAGACAGCCCGGTGTATGCGCTGTGGCCATCTCCCCTGACAGCGCTCCCGGCAGCCCGGATAGTCAGGGCTGAGGCTACATGGTGTTTTAGGGACTTATGAGCATGATCCATGAGTCCTGGAGCTGGCAGGGGTTTCAACAGACCACTTTCATATTAAAGATAATTTATGATTAGCATGCCCCCTTTACAGATGTGGCAACTTAGTCCCCCAGTGAACATCTGTAATAGTTTCCTATGGCTGCTGCACCCAATCATCACAAACTTCATGGCCTAAAACAAGACAAATGTATTCTCTTACAGTTCTGGAGGTCAGAAGTCTGAAAGCCAAGGTGTTGGGAGGCCTGTGTTCCTTTTGGAGGCTCCAACATAGAATCCATTTCTTTGCTTTTTCTACCTTCTAGAGACGGCCCACAACCCTTGGCTTGAGGTGCCTTTCTCCATCTTCTGAGCCAACAGCCTAGCATCTTCCAGCCTGTCTCTCTCCCCCCGCCCCCTTCCATCTTCGCAGGGCTTTCTGACACTGACCCTTCTCTTACAAGGACACTTAGGATTACACTGTTCTCCATGATAATCTCCCATCTCAAAATCCTTAACGTGATCACATCTGCAGGGGTCCTTCTGCCACATAAAGTAACATATTCACAGGTTCTAGGAATTAGGACACAGACATCTTTAGGGTGACATTATTTGGCCTGCCCATTCCATTTCAACCTGACTTTTTTTTTTTTCAAAAATACGATCTCAATCACATTTTGAGAATCAGGATAGTCTATAATAGATTATGTTTTGTTGCTATGGGAAACATTTTCAAAAGGACGATTTAAGTTTTAGGGAGTTCCAACATATAAAAGAAGGGTAAAAAATAATTTTCTTCATCAAAAAGATAAAAGGAAAGGTAGGCAAAATAAGAAAAAAATCACATAAGCAGTGGTGGATCACAGATTCCCTCATTAAAGAAATACTGAAAAACCACATGGGTTGTGCTAAAAAGCAACTAGAAATCATACAGTTCCAACTGACCTGATTAGACACAGACATGCAGATTCATCATTCTGCCCTGAGTGAGGACTGGCGCAGGCCCCCTGCCTGGCTCAGTGTCGCTGCTGCTGAAAATCCAATGCACTCACCAGCCTCTTGACTCCAGCATCAGCAACAGAGGTGTCATCTTCCCATGCAAAGCATCAGACCCTTGCCCATGCACAGCTCATGAAACCATCATCGCACTACTGCCAAGAGGCCAGGTAAGCACTTCCACCCTCCTCCTTTGTCGAGTCAAGGACTCAGGGCTCAAGGAAGTTAGGACACTTGCCCAAGGTAACACACTGACTGGTGGAGGCAGAACTAGCTCAGAGGGCACTCTTCCCCCCAAGACCCACCCACCAATCTTCAACAGTAGGATAAAGTTTCAGTGAACCTTGCTGATCCTGCTAAGACCTCTCTTTTAAATCAAATTAAAAGACTCTTTCACAATTCCACAATTCCCACCCCCAGTCTTCATTCCAAATCTTTCCTGTCCCCCTTGGCCCAACCCCACATCACTCTTTCTCAATCCCTCTCCAAACTTAACTGAAAAATATACGAATGCACTAAATGTTCTTCTTTTCTATCCACTGGCTCCTCATTTATCAAAAAATGAGCCTACCATCTAAATAAGATGATAACGAGAGGCTGAACTGTGAGAGGTTAAAACTAGGGGCTCAGAAGTCAGATAGCCTGGGTTTGCCACCTGGCTTTGCCTCGCTAGCTGTGTGACTCTGAGGCAGCAACTCAACCTCCCTGTGCCTTAGTGTCCTCATCTGGAAGTGAGAATAATGGCAGCAAAGATCTGGCAGAGCAGTCGTGAAAACTGAATGCATGCATGCATGCGTGCATGGTGAGGCTCCGAGCCCACACTCTTACCCACTCGACACATCCTATGCACTCATTCCCAGAGCGATCCCCTGCAATTCTCTCACTCAAAGGCCTGGCTTCCCTTTAGCCTTGGCTGTTGGGCAGGCTCCCTCTGGTCACCCCAGTGCTCCCCCTGCTCCAGCCCTCTACAGACACAGGGCTAGAGCTTGCGCTGCATGATATCCAAACCTTCCAAGATCCCTGACTGCCTCCCCACTGCAGTGCCACCTCTGGGCCTGGTGCCCTCGGCCCCAGGATCCAACCAACCTTTCAGCGCTGCTTTCCTGATGTGCCCACCTCTCACTCTCCACTCTGCTCAATGCCCAACAGCCTCCAAGGCCCAACACACACCAAACTCCCACATCCCAGGATTTTTCCAGTCTGCCCTTTCTGCTATAGAGCCCAGTCCTTTCCCATCCTTCAAGGCCCACCTCAAGTGCCTCCCTCTGCTGGAAGCCTTCTCTGACAAGCTACACCAGCACATTCTCTCTCCTTCCTCTGAACTTCCATAGTTTATTCTATGCAATGTTTATGGCACTTAACGGATTAAATTAATGTGGACTAATTGTGGTGACGGAAACGTTCTATTGACTGTATTGACATCAATATCCCGGTTGTGATATGGTACTATAGGTTTACAAGATGTCACCATTAGGGGAAACTGGGGACAGGAGATGGGGGACCGTCCTGCATCCTGTCTTCCAATTACATATGAATCTATGAGTATCTCACAATAAGAAGTTTAATTTTAAAAATTAATACAGGTTAAGAAATATTCATAATTAATTGATTAATTGATCAATAATTAAGATTACTCAGCACCCACCTTTGCTACACAGCACACAAGCTATTAATCCATGCAAGCCCCAATCCTATCCTGAACTCAATTATCCTACGGCCCATTCAGCATTTCCACCTAGATGTCTAATAAGCATCTCAGAGTTAGCATGTCCAACACTGAGCTCCCGGGTAATTTCTCCCCTCCAGGGTAATCTCCTCTCCATTTTTCTAGTTGATAAGGCCAAAAACCTTGAAGCCATCCCTGACTCTTCTGTGGCTCTCATACCCCACACCCACCCCATCAGCAAACCCTTATAAATCCACTTTCAAAATAGACCCAGAATCTGACCACTTCTTCCCACCTCCACGACCACCCTGGTCCCAACCCCCAGTCTCTCTCATCTGGATTATTCCAACAGCCTCCACCCAACCCTGCCCCCTCTTTCTGCTTATTTTCTGTAATTCTCACCATCATATACTGTTGCTCCTACCATGAGAGCTAAAACTCCTTGGGCGCTGGGAATTCTGCTTTGCTCATTTCCGCATCCAGAAACACTGGAGGCACTCAGTCGATATTTGTGGAATGAATGAAAAAATGAATGAATGACGTTACGACTCTGATACTACAAAAACTCTTTGAAGATTTACTTCTTATTATTTGCTTATTACTGTCTCATTTTTACAAGTGGGGAAACTGAGGTTCAGACTAGGGATGAGGGCCAGAGCTCCCCTACTCTGAGACCCACATTCCACCCACCCTGTCCTACCTGGAACTAGTCTCTTGGGCAGGTCCTTAGGGGTAGGATGCACATTTGAGCGATTATGTTGACTTTCAGCATCTAGGAACAGGGCTAGGATATCGCAGGGATGCAATGAAAACTTCAAGAATGAATGCAACTTTCTAAGCTTGTTAGTAAAATTTAACAAATTCAATTATTCATTTATTTCTCATTTCTTTATTACCTCTATGCAACTGGTACCTTAGTCCCCACAACTTTGTTCTGTGAGGCAGGGTGTGATTCTAAGATATCAATCCCCATTTTACTGGGAGACAAACTGAGGCTCTGTGTCTGCGCCTCTTTGTGGCTCTGACCACTGGAAAGCACTGCCCACTCGCAAACTAGACCAACCACTCCCTGTGCACAGGATACGCAGGGAGCTTTCTCAGTGACGTGCTGTCATTCTTGCCCAGTGCATGGCAGATTGTGGCACTGAGGTTTTTCCTACCAGATTCCCTTAGCCTGGCCATGGCTAATTTTATAGCTGCCTTCTCTACAAAAACTCTGATTTTTTTTGCTTCGAATTTGCTTGGGACTGGGTCAAATTTGGAAAGGATACAAAGAGCACGATTGTGAGAGTGTAGCTGATTTGTCTCTGCCTGGTAATTTGTTAAGGCCGTGAAGGGACAACGTGATGTATGAGTCCCCTGCCCGGATCTATCATCAGCCGTCCCCACTCATCAGCCTCCCAAGTGACTTGTAACCAGCTCGGGCACACACACCGAGTCAGTGTCTCTATGAAGACAAATGTGTTTTACTGTCAGTGGGCAAGGCTTTGGAACCAGAAAACATATTATAATCAAAAACTGTTATCAGAGGCTCAGAGGAGAGCACCTCCCCACTACAGGTTTCTCGCTGAGGGGACAGTCTGTTTACGAGCTCTCAGCTGTAACATGTGGCTCAAGTCAACCCGAAGCCATTAGCACTTACCTTGATGTCTTATCCCACCTCGATAAATATTCTTTAAGAAGGGACACACTGAAGAGATGGGTACATTTCAAGCTTTCACAGTTTATGAGGACATTATTAGTGTCCTATTAGGTGGCAGGCTTTATCACCTCTGTACTTCAAGACACTCCGTCTTGAAGAATTCTCACCTTAGTCATTAGCAAACCTGGCCCTGGCCACACACAGAAGGTGGTATGACCCAGGCCCTTTCAACCCTCATTTCCTGCACCCCTACACCTGCAGCCTCTCTCCTGCAGCAGGCCCAGCGTGTTCCTGAGGTTAAAAGAGAGGGAAGGGGAGTGGGGTGAGGACAGAGAGCAACTCTATGGGGTAACAATTAATAGTAATCACGATGGTGATGAATAGCAGTGAAACAGCCTAGTGGATACACTTGGCACAAAATAAACACTCAGTAAACATGGATCCCTCACCCCTGACATCCCTGCGCGCCCAGTCCAATAACATCGGCAAAATTTTGTTGACTTTTAAGTTCATGCGACCATGGCATGTCAAGAGTATAAGGGAGCCGGGCACCATGGCTTATGCCTGTAATCCTTGCACTTTGGGAAGCTGAGGTGGGATGATCAATTGAGGCCAGGAGTTCAAGACCAGCCTGGGCAATACAGCGAGACCTCAGCTCTACAACAAATAAAAGAATTAACGGAGTGTGGTGTGCGTGCCTGTGGTCCCAGCAACTCAGGAGGCTGAGACAGGAGGATCTCTTAAGCCCAGGAGTTTGAGGTTGCAGTTAGCTGTGATGACACCACTGCACTGTAGCCTGAACAACAGAGCAAGACTCTGTCTGTAAAAGGGTTTTAAAAAGAGTATAAGGGCCTCTGTGGTCTGAGAAGTTCCAGACATTCTATGGAGAAGGGTCAGGAAGGAGGCTCTCAGCACCTGTGCTCCCTACACAAACCCACCCACCCACACACACACACACACACACACACAAACTCCTAAGAGATGACCAAATTCCACATTTACATATAGGACTGAGTTTTGCTCTTTCAACCTTAAAATATCCTTCACACTTTCCAGTTTTGTTCAGTCGACTTCTTTTTAATTGGGCAGACTGGGAAAAGATAAAAGAAATTCAGTATCTCCTGTACCTTTCCTCCTTCCCCCGGCATGCCAAGCAACAGTACTAATACCTGGCTGTCACAGAGCGCTTGGCCATGCGCCAAGCATCATGCTAGGTGCTTTTCCCAGGAGGTGGGTTCTAACAGTATCCCATTTTACAGATGAGGACTCTGAGATGTGCGAATGCTTAAAACTTGCTCAAGGGCACAGAGGTGATAAACAACAGATCTGGGATTTGAACCAAGTTCAATGTGACTCTACAATCCCTGAAATTCACCACTTTGCAGGCAAGAAGTCAAGCTCTTTATCCACGGGGTAGTCCTAATTATAGGCAGGTGACCTTTGATTTAACATAGTCTTTTTGTAGGTCTATTAAGCAAAGAAAACTACAACATATTTTTATGATATCCTGAAAAAGAGCTTCATATGGAGCCAGAGAGAGTTCCTTTTAAATTCTGAGACATTTAATGGGTTTAGGGAAGTTTCTCACTCAGACAAGCAGTTTGAAAGAGAAGGACACTGTCCATCAATATAACCCAAGGGCACTGTCAATCAATGAGCCAAATTAATTGAACACAAATAGGTGAATTTTTTTTTAATTCCAGGAGTTCTTCCTTCTGAAAGAGAATTTTGGCTTTGAGGGCATTAAGGATAACTGGGGACCAAGCTTAGTATACAAAGCACAGTCAAAGGACATGAAAGAAGACACTTAGCTGGAGAAGCGGTGTCCCCAGTCATCAGTGGCCAAAACTGAATGGTTGCTGGGCCTTCGGGTCCAGTCTTTGGCCCTTTTCCCTTTATCCATCACTCCAATATAATGAAGACTCCAAAGTCTACATCTCTAGGATAAATATTTTGAGCCCCAGAATTCAACATTCAAGGGCCCACTAGACATCTCCAGTCGGACGACCTTCCTACCTGTCCAGGCTCCTGACTACATCTGTGGTCTCAGTGACTAGTCCCATCTGCACCTGGTTATTAATACCTAGTTAGGCAGCTGTGCACCTACGTCCCCACCTGCCCCCACATCCACACCTCATCAAGATGTGCTATGGTAGAGATAGTACAACATGGTAGTTAATTAAGGGCATGGGCTTTGGAGTCAGATAAAGCTGAGCATGAATCCCAGTCCATCCAATTACATGTGTGTGACCTGGGCAAGTGACTTAATCCACTGTGGCATTATGGGGACAAATCTGTATAATGGGGACAAAAATGCCTCACAGTGTTACTGTACCAGACTAGTCACCCCTCCTCCCATAGATATGGAAGGGAAGTATTGAGAGAGGGGAATGGTTGGCAGGGGCAGGGTAAGTCTTTTGTTTATTTGTGCAACAAGAGATGGCCCAGCCCACGCCTGGTAAAGGGAGGTCCTGTGCAGAGGTCACAAAATTGTCTTCAGCAGAGATGGGATGATCAGAATCATCAACTGTAGCTGAACAGTAATTGCCTGAAGCTGAGAACCTATCCTTTAAAAGTTCTGTATTTCTGCGAATGTTCAGGAAATTTGGATTTTGAGAAGAGAAGAGATACCATTTTTCCTCCTTTGCCAGCAAAGTAATAAAACTCCTCTTTCCTCCTCCCCAAACCACTTGTCCTCGTTCTTCTGATTCGGCCTTGTGGATGAGTGCTGAGTTTTTGATGACATTATTGCAAACATCCAATGGGATAACACAAATACAGCCAAGCGTGTGTAGTTTTGAATTCCCAAGCCCACTTCTCTCCACCTCACTGCTCCTCCCTCACCATGTCTTCCCAAACGGTGCAATGGGGTCCCGGTTGTTGCCCCAGCCCCACAGCCTGCTCCCCTAAAATCCACTCTCCACACTGCAAACAACCCAACCTCATAAAATACAGATAGGACCTCACTGGCAAGCCTCAGTACAGCTTGCCCAGTCGCCCACTAAAAGCAAAATGAAGCAAACACCTTTGTGTAGTTACAGGGATAAAAGAAGTCCAGTTCACGAGGCACAGATTAGCAATTGGCGTAATGTTGAACCCCTTTAAGAATATGACAGAAGTTATGCACCTATCTTCTTCCCAGAGAAAGAAAAATCCCTACTCATAGACACAAAACACTCAGACGTCCCACAAGGTACACAGACCCAGGTTAAAGACTCAGACTCAGAACATTCTTCAGCCTATCCGTGAGGCTCACCAACTGCAGTCACCGAGGATCCAAAATTTGAAACAACATTTTTCTTAATCTGCATATTCACCGTCCCCAAAATCTGGCAAGAGAATACAGCAGCCAGCTCAGGGCATTTTTCCCAGAAATACATGGCACCTTTGAAGGGCTCTTAAAGAGAGTAGCATAAAACCATGATCAATCATGTACCTGAAACTCTCAGACATTTTTACAGCCCCAATAGGTGCTGGCTAAGAGGCGCCACGTCGGTGTAGCAAACACTGAGTGCTTGGGTCTGTCTGCATGACGTCCCTCTTCCCACCTCCCCCAACCTGAGCACCAGATGGCAGAGAAGCTAAGCTCTCTAAAGTCTCCTACAAATTGCCCAGGGGCACCAGACCAAGAATTTTATGACCTATCCTCCCCACAATGCTCCTAGGCTCAGAGAGGTTAAATTGCCACCCAGACGGTTGAGGTATGCAACACACCCTGAGGCTCATTTCACTGGATACCAGCAGAGTAACTGCAGCAAAGCACATGCCAACTGGCACCAGCCTAAGGACCAGCCCTACACCTGAGAGTGCGAATGGTGTCACACTCCTGAGGCCAGCATTGCCTTCGGTCCTGGGACCATTCATTTTAAAAGCCTTAAAGAATGATAAAAAACCACTCCACTTTTCTCACTATCACCATCAAACTTCAGTGTAACAAACAAACCATTAATATAGAAGTTGATATTTAGAGTTTGGAAGTACCATTACACACAAACGGCCTTGGATTTTAACCAGATGAGGTTAGAGGAACCCTAAGGGGAGTGAGAGTAATCTGGGAAAAGGGACACAGCGGAAAACAGGGATGCTAATGTACATTTCCAGCAAATGATGGTTGGGCTCTTCCATTTCCAGAAATCTTCACTATTCAGATGCAACTTCAGAGAGGAAGGAATGGAAATCTTCTTTCTCATGTGTTCAACTCAAAGAGCTGCCAATGGCTGCTTCCAAAGGGTAGTGAGTTCTGGCCAACCAGCCTTCATTGCAGCCTCCCCATCTCCCATCCCCAACTCTGCTCCAACCCATGCGATAAGTATTGTAGGTATGTTCGTTTATTTTAAAAGGAGACTTATCTCCTGATCCTTGGAAACATCACACTGCGGACTTGGGAGGCCTGAATTTTCAGTCATCTGCAGATGTTTCTCATGTCCAACCCCAGGTCTAGAGGATCCTGGTTCTATCCCTCAGGACAACCCAAAGTTCGGATGCTGGTGTCATTGGCTCCCCTTCCTCTCCTTTCTTTGGCAATGTAGACTCTTACCTCCAAACCAGTGAGCACAGGGTCTCTGAAAGATACAGTGCTGAGGTTGAGACAGGGCCAGTAGGACAGGTATCCTTGTGGGCTTAGAGCTAAGACACAAAGATGCATGATGGGGCATCTAGGTCCTTCCAGACATGCACAGGCCTCTCCAGCTAGGGACAGTCACATCATGGAGTGAACAAGACAATTGCATGGGACCTTGTCTAGTGTTCTTCTTTGTCCTCTAAAAAGCTACCGAGCGCAGGGGTGCTAATCCTTTGTCTGGCTGTGTTCTGTCATAATAATAAGCATCATCAAGACTATAACAATTACTATTAACACCACTGCTATTTATGGGGCACTCACGAAATGCCAGATACACAGTAGTGACTCACGTTGCACATATGACCTCACATCATCCCTATGAAGTATATCCCATTATTCACATTGTACCGGTGAGAAAACCCAAACTGCTGGAGAGCTGAAGTAGCTCACCTGACTCCAAAGGCCATGCAGATTCGCCCAGGCTTTACCGCCATCTATGTCACCATCCCAATTCTACTTTCCCTAGAGAATGAACCACTGGGGACAATCAGCTCACTTTCTGACAAACTTCTCTTATCAGGTGACCTGATGCTCATTTATTCAGCAAGTACTTCTGAGAAGTCACTGTGTGCCTGTACTGTCACCACATCTGTTCCCAGGGACGAACATGATGCGCTTAGCCCTGTCCTCAAGGATGAGACAAATTCTTCCAAAGTTAATGTCCTCCTGGGGCCTCCAGGGTCTCTGCCCCACCCAGCCTTCCCTGCTGGCTCCTTTTTCCTTCTGGACTGCTTCCCTTTATATTTCAAAAGATAAATTCGAAATATAGTGTATATATCATTCAGTAAAATTTATAGGAGACCATTGGTTTGGACTGAGCTCCTGCACTCGGCCCAACAGACCAGACCAACTGGAGTCGCTTGTGCTAAAGCTCCGCGCCACCAGCCCAACCAAATTGTTTACCTGACCTTCGCGAGATCACAAGAGCAAGAGCCAACAGCCGAATCCCCCAGCAGGCCAGTTTTAGCTGGCATGGTAAGGAAGTTCCTCTGCCTTAACCTTTACAAGGAAAGTCACTTTGAAACCGACAATCTGCTTTTTTGTCCTGTTTCTGCTTTCCTCGGCCCTTTCCTGTCTGCAAAACCAACCTCCTGTGCTCAGCTCATCAGAACACTCACTTTATTTTATAGAATGAGGTGTTGCCCGGTTCAAGAATCCCACGCCAAATAAAAGCCAATTAAGATCTTTAAATTAATTTTGTTGTAATTTTATCTTTTGACTGTGTGTGTGTATGTGTGTGTGTGTGTGGACAAACCTCCAATGCTTAAAATTACAGATCCATCTATTTTTCCTAATCTGCTACAACACTTCCTCCTCAAAAATAATAGGCAGGATATTCTAACAGGAAGTATTATATTCAAGACACTAATTAAAAAATTGGAAAGTCGGTTTAGAAGTCGGATAACTTGTCTGAGGTCGCATGGCGGCCGCATCAGTGAGTTTAAGCTCAGCTGTGAATGACAAAAACACAGGACAGAGGTCAGTTTCTCTCTGTTCTGCTATCCTCAGCTGCCCAAGCTCCTCCCAGTTCCCCACTCCGCCATCCACGAGTGAGATGCCTTATCCTCACCGTGTCAGAGGGCAACATTCCCATTCCAGTCACAGAAAGAAGAGCGGATAAAGAAGAAGCAAAATGCACAGAAGTTTTCTAATGTCACTTTTGCTTGTATCTCACTGGCCAGAACTTACTATCACAGCCACGCCTAGCTCTTAAGGAGACCAAAAGATATAGTCTTTCCTCTAGGCATCATTTTGTCCAGCTAAAATTCTATTACAAAAAAGAAAGGATACTGAGGGAAGTGCTAACCATCTCTGCCGTAGCTGCTAAGTGATACAACAGCGACAGAAACCCAGACTTGGGGACTCCTACTCCATGAAGATTGTGTAGGCTTTAATTTCAATTTTCACACCCATCACCCTTGGTGCTCTCTTCCCAATGAATAAAGAAATGCTAAGTACGAATTTTGGACTTTCTGTAACGTTTCTTGGCTTATCATTAGCCTTTAAGTCAACAGCGAGAAACTACCTCCAAGCTAATTTGTAGGATCTTCGGTGATTTTAAAATATCCTTTGATACTCCTCCCTTCAAAAGGTGGGACCTAATTCCACTTACCTTAGTTGTGGGCTGTATTTGCTGACTCACTTTTAATGAATAAATGTGGCAGAAGTGATGATGTGTGACATCTGGACAAGGTCACATGATGATCATTTGTTCCAGGGACAGCCAAATCCCATGTCAAGAAGTCACCCACGCAGTCCTTGGCAGAGGCCCTTGTGGCAAGGAACAGAGGCCTCTGTCCAACAGTCGTGTGAGTGAGCACAGAGCAGATTCCCCAGCCCCAGTCAAGCCTTCAGATGACTGCAGTCCCAACAAATGTCTCATCTGCAACGTCTTGAGAGACAGTGGACCAGAACCAGCAGTCTACACCGATCCTGAATTCCTGATCGACAGACTGTGAGACACTAGATGTTTCTTGTTTTCAACAAGTAAGTTTTAGAGTCATTTGTTACACAGCGATATAGCAACACAGGTCTTGCTGTAAAGTCAATGCCCTTCCTGCTCGAGAACTGGAGAAAGCAGAAATGATCATCTTGATGGAGAAAATCTGCATTTTCCATGGGTGTGTCCTAGCTCATCACCTGCTCATAAATGATTTGGAGCCATGTTTAGATGCTCCGGGTGGCCCTGTGAAGAGGGAAGACCAGGGAGTCTTCCCTGTTAGCACATGTTGCTAATATCATGTCCTCAAATAGTCCCAGGAAACAGGGACTGTTGGCCAATTACCACAAGGAGCAAAGAGCTCAGTATCAATGAAACCAACATCATAATGATGGTTCTGGCAAATTCTCTTCAGCATCTAGATGGATAATGCTGAACAATTCTGCTCAACAGGTTAACTCATTTAGTTATCTGGGGAAGCGCGATGTGGCTTCATTACCTTAAGAGATCTATTAGGATGCCTTTCTGTTGAAAGTGGAAGGCGCCACAAGAACAATGTCAAGGTTATTTTATGATAAACAGCTGGTAACTCCTGCTTCTCAAATATCTCCAGTCAAGGTCTTGGTTTATGATGTACATTCTTGAACTTTCATACCAAGATATCATCCTCTGCCTGCTACCTCAAGCAGAGTTCTTAGACATAAGAGCCAAAGGAACATCTTCTACAGTGAATACTTAGAATCACCCGATGGGGAGATTGTCTAAACTACAACACACCCTCATCTCTGTGTATCCAGACAGTCTGATATGAACACATTGGGAATCACTTACCATCATAAACTGCTATTACTAGTAGAAATACCTAAAAAAAAAGTCCTCAGAAATTCGATAATGAGATAAGTTTGAAAGCCACCAATGTGTCTGAAATAACAATACAAAATACTTGATATTAGGAATTTTGATTATGGGGCAAAGGGTTTCTATTTAAAACACAGTTGAGAAAATTATTCTTCCAATAGGACATGTTAAGGCTGTCACTGGAATAAGGTAACTTGTGTTTACCTTTTTGCCTCATACAATTAGAAGCCTGGGGCTAAATTTAATGCTCATTCACGTTAAACATATTCATTTAAGGGGCTGTCATATGTTTTTCTTCCTCTTTGTGTGCGCATTTCCATTTTCTATTCCTATTCTGACAGCTTTTGCAGTTTTGTTTTTTCTTGTATCCTAGGATGTCTCGATCACTTTTGGAAGAAGCAGAATATAAATTACAAATTAACAAAATGAAACTGGCAGGGAACTAGGTACTCAGGTTTCCTTCTTGGCCACAGCTATCAAAATTGCCATTTTCGGAACAAGGTTCAGGAAAGTACTAGAAGACGTAGGCAAATGCCCCTGTAAGGAGTGGGCCCTTGGAGGCAGCTACCATCAGAGAAATTCCTCTTCCGCCCTGCTCACAAAGCTTCACAACTTTCCACAAAAGGCTTCTCTCCCAAAGGCTCAAAGGCAGGTCAGGCCACCAGGAGGAAGGTGCCCAGGCAGATAAAAGACACAGGTTGTAAAGCTAATTCCCTACTCAGGAGCGGAGCTGTGTATCTGGCACTCCCACTCTTGTTGGGATGATGTGGCTCATTGTGTAGGCTTTCTGCTTCCTCTGGAGGAGAGAACTCTGAGCCATCAGATAACAGTTGTGAGCCTCTCCTCTTGTGACAGCAATGTTTCTGCCTCCTTAAAACTCCCTCTTGAAAAACCTGTAGAGGCAAATGTCTCCAAAAAAGGCAAGTAGAGTTTACCTCTGGGATCCTTAAATCAACCAGCAAAAGTAGAGGAGAAAAAAAGGAGGAAGAGAGAAAGAGACCTTCATTACAAGAAAATACATGATGGACCAGATGTATGGGGGTGGGGAGGGCCCTTCTGAGCTCATGGCATAGGAGCCAGTCCCCTTCTGTCATAAACTCACCCCATGGGCAGCCTTTCCTGGGTGGCAGTGCACCTCTGCTCTTGGTGAAGAGCACGCTGGGCTCACACGGAGCTTTAAAAATATCTCTCCACCTACTGAAAGTTCGATTAATCAGCCAAGTTCTCACCCATGTGTCACAGCGGTGGCAGTGATCTACATGATAGTGATGTGACGGCTGCAAGGAAGACACAAAAGGTCTTATCTAGCAGGGAGGAGGACTCAGTACATCAAAGTTTAAAGCATGGGCTCCGCAGCCAGGTGGCTGCATGAATCCCAGGTCCAACAAATTCGAGTTATATGACCTTGGGCAAGGTTATTTAACTTTTTTATTTTTTTTTTTACATTTGCAAAAAAATGTGGTTCATAATAATCCCTGCATGCTGGGATTAATGATAGGAGGAAGTGAGTTAATTCACATAAAGCACTTTGAACAGCACCTAGCACATAGTAAGCACTCAGTAAGCTTTAGCTATGATGAGTATGAAGATGACAACAACAGTGACAATGTTGAAATTTAAAAGATTATTAGGTGTTTATTCAGGTAGCAAAGACTATGCCTGGTAGAAGCAGCTTAAACAAAGGCAGAGAAGCAGGAGAGAGAATCAGGTGGCAGGAACTATCTGGAAGGCAATCAGGGAGTTGAAGCAGACAAACAAAGGAAGACTCCAGGCCCCACAGGACTTCATACGCTTTGTTCAGAGTTTAGCTATGGCTAACACTGCTGCAGGCTGTGGAGAGCCATCTAAGAATTATAAGCAGAAGCAAAGTGTTAAAGGTGAAGTGCCATGACCATTGAAAATTACTTCTAACTGATTCAGGTAAAAATACAATATAAAATTAATGGTAACAAATTTCTGGCTATGACAAAGTAACTGGCACAAGAATAACCCTCCAATCACGTACAATCACAAAATGGAACAAAATATAGGAGGCAACTGTTTCCAGGCAGTAGACAACAGGCAGCGTGAGATTACAATCACAAGGAGAAGGGAAGTCCACCTGGTGAGCCCCATGTCCACCCTGGCTCTCTGCCTGGGGACAATTTCCCAACCACAATTCAGGTGAGAGCTGAAAGGGCTAAAAGCTGTATATCAGAGAAGCAGACAGAAGAAAACTATGCAGGAAGGGAACATCAAAAGCCCTTGTGTTGGTTCCCCATGAACACTCAGCTTAAGGCTGGGATATCAAGGTGGAAGTTGAGATTAAAGAAGACTTGCCAGGAAGCAGCTGCTATAAGGTTGAGAACAGAAAACAGACACTAGAACTCAAGCAGCAAATATTGGAAAAACCTCATTAATATCCCAGGCATCCAGCTAAGACACTAGAAAGAACACATCTCGAGAGTAAGGATTACACCCTTGGGATTTCCACTGCTATGTCCTAACAGAGCATAAAAATAAACCTACACAAGTTTAAGGTGGTCATCCAGTAGCTGAACTACCTACTAGAACAAAAATCAGCACTACTCAAAGAAAGAACATAAGAATCTGTATAACATAGAATTCACAGTGTTCATTGTACCATCAAATACTGGTAGGCATATAAAGAAACTAGAAATTTTGACCATAATCTAAAAAAAGTCTATAGACACCACCTCCAAAGCCTAGATGTTGGATTTGGCAAAGACTCTAAAGAGCTGTTATATAGGAAAGTATGTTTGAAAAATTAAAGAAAGCTATCGTCTTAATGAGTAATCAGATAGGGTATCTGGCAGAGAAATGGAAACTATAATAAAGAACTACATAAAAATTCTAGACCTGAAAAAATTTGTGTGTGTGTGTGTATGTGTGTGTGTGTTGAGGAAAAGAGGCAGAGAGAGAAAGCAAAAGCTGAAAAATGTTAAAAATTAGATGAAGGATATATTGGTCATCATTGTATTTTTCAAAACCTCTGTGGATTTAAAAATCTTTTTAAAAGATTAAGGAAATATTTAAAATATATGTATATGTATATATAAATGAAAAGGAAAAGTTATAAGCACAGAATACTTAATCAAGTGTGCGTTTGAGTGGCATCCCTCCAATGACATGGTATTAAACTGACATGTGGGTGGTATCATGGATGAGACTCAAGGATATAAACCCCCAGGGGATGCAGCTGTCTAGGAAATGGGGACCTGGCCCAAGAAAACAGCCGTGTGGTCAAAGAGGGAGGAGGCCTTACAAAATAAGTTGAGAGGTCAAGATCTACAGGACTGCCAATTATATGTACGGAGTAAAAGAAAAACAAAAAATTCCAGAGGAGGGGCTGTTTTAGAGAATAAAGAAAATCTATTCGGCTTCAGATATCTAGAGTTTAAAGGACTGGCAGACATCTACACAGGACTCTAGGTGCCAGGTCTGAAATTCAAGAGGGAGGCAGGGCTGGAGATACATATCTTGATGCCATCACCACATAGACGCCCATGGGGATGACAACAGATAACCCCACGAGATAAGCGTATGTACAGAGCAGACAGAGGATGAGGCATACACAACAGATGTGGAGATGACAAACAGGGAGAGAAGGAGTAAGAAGGGATCCAGCTAATGACACAGGTGCCAAGGCAGTGACAAACTTCAAAAACAAGAGTGCAAACAACAGTGCCAGATGCTGCAAGTGTCCAGAATAAATACTAAGAGTCATCCAGGCAAATAGGGGGTCATAGGAAAAACCGAGCTGTGGCACAGCAGTGACTCTGGAATAGTCTAAATGAAGTTGGTCAATGCTAAAATGGAGCCCCACGTTCAAAGGGTGGCAGCCTGATATATCTCCCCCAAGTTCAAAATACCTCCCAAAATGTCTGTAAGACTATATCACTAGAAATATTAATTTTGAGACATGTACATATGTCAGAGAATTTTCACTAATTGCAACACCAATGAAATGGAAGAAACACAATTTCCACCCACCCTTGGAACTACGTGGTACGTATGAAAGGAAGACTGCCTCACCACCATCGTCTGCCCCCCCAGAGATCTACTGGCTACATTCAGACGATCAATCACTCTATATTCCATAGAGATTATCTTCCATGGCGACCTATTCCCCAATCTAAACTCACCTTAGCAGCACCCTTTTTCTAAGCTCATTTGGGCAACACAACTTAACCATAGCCATGGGTTGGTATGTCCCATCCTGGGTTATTTGTGAGATGGAGATGAGACTCAGAATGTTCCTGGGATACCTGAGTGCTGGATACTAGTTTGGGAATAGGAAGGAGAGAAAGTGAGGGGGGAAAAAAAACATAAGAGGGAGATAATTCTGTGGCCTGGGGTACAAAGCCAGCAGCAGGGACAATCAAGATCCCACCTCTGTCCAGGAGCCATGGACTAGACCAATGTCTTCTAGAAACTGGAGGTGACATGCATGTCAACCTCCCTCCAGGCTACAGATGAAAAGTGGAATGTTATCCTGGGTCTGGGATAAAGTGAAGAAGAGAAAAAACTCTTTACAAACCTGGTTTACTGACGAATGGTGGGCCTACAAAGAACTCTACATTGTTGAGTCACAAAGCAGAACAGAAAAAAGCAAAATGAGCCATATTAAAAATACTTTCTCATCCAAGATAAAGGTACCATCATCTGGAAGACTTGGAGAAAAAGACTTTTATTGTGAGACATATAAATAATTTATGGCAAGAGGAGATTTTCATAAACTGCATACAAGTTGTTCTCAATGAGACAAAGGGTTGGGAGAGAATTTATAAACGTGGCCTCAGTAAAGCAGGCAGAGAGAGCTGCGAGAGCTACCCTAAGACCACAGCTGCAACAAAAGGGGGATATTATATTATATCCTAATAGCTCCAAACTGGACATAACCCAAATATCCACTGATAATAAAATGGGTAAATAAACTGAGGTATATTTATATGCAATGGAACACTATATATTAATGAAAATAAATGAACTTCAGATAGAGGTAAATGTAATGTAAGATTAAGATAGCAGTACTGTAAATGTTTTGTATTTTTCCCCCAATAAAATTTTAGGAAGAAAAAAAAATAAAAAAAAAAATAAAAATGCCAAAAAAAAAAAAAGATAGCATCACAAGAATATTTAATAAATGACAGCAAGAAAACTATTTTTCAAACATTATAATCCATATGTCTAATAAAATTCCGCATGGCATACTGTAAAAGTATAATATACTGCTAATAAATTTGGTATTTACATAAACTTCCTGGATAGATGTAAGCTCCTTGGAAACCAACAGTGAATATTACGCTTATTCGATTTTCCTCTTCTACATGGAAAGCATTTAGGTAGTAAATGAATGAATAGGAATGAATGAAAGAGTGCCTCCATCGATCCATCTTTGCTGAGTTTGTTTGGTTGGGTGATTATCAGCTTCAATCTGGCCAACTTGATACAGCTTTGCATGATTCCATCCTGAACTTCTTTCAAAGAGAAGAAATAGAAACTTTCCAGAAGTGAACTGCAGCTGCAAATGGCCTGCATGGAGAGAGGCTCTTTTCATGCCTGTTCTTAGAGGACAACCACTCACAGAATGGGCACCTTTGACTGTTATATGGAAGGAAAGGAACATTCCATCACCGGTGATAAACACTAGCAGGTGGGGAAACCTGTCCCTGTGGCCATCCACAATCAGGAGGCTACTGTTGAAGCAGGGTGGGGAGGTAAAAAACAGATAAGGATAGTGCCCACTTAATGCCTGTGCCCAAGGCAGCCAGACCACAAAGGATGCTGCAACATCCATCACCTCCTTGTGTGATACCACCCACCCTCTGAGGATAAATGAGCAGCCCCAAGCAGCCAAACTTTAGAGTCAGCTTGACAGGAGGCAGCCCAAGAGAAGAACCGGCAAGCAAGTGGTGCCTTGGAAACCCTGGCTTCCCCAAGAACCGATCCACAGTCCTCTGAACGAATGCAGCTCAGCTGGTTTTCAGATCCTGCCTCCCTGCTCTAAACTCAGAACACATCTACACCGTCCTGCCCAGAGCCCCAACAATGCTTTTAATAAAGCAGGAGCAGTCATAACTCAGTGTTCACCTTGGCAAAAACTAAATAAATAAGTAGAATGAATCTTCCATCAGAAAATAAATGGCCCTTCTCCAGTCTGAGAGCCTCGATTACCCTCCTGAAGGACAAACAACAGCATCTTTACCAGCCGGTCTCAGGCCATAAAGTCCCCACTTCACTCAATCCAGTGCCCCAAGGCTTCCATGACTCTCAGGTGGCCCAGCCTCAGCTTGGAGGGCTCTTAGAATCACCCCCTGCTCATCTCCCTACTGAAAACGTGCATTTCAGCCCTGAACGAGCTGCCTGTGCCTGGTAAAAACAACACGCTTCTCTGCTCTGCTGCTTGTCCAAGAACGAGGAGGGCATTTCAGCAAGGTGCCCAAGTGGGGGAGAAGGGCTGAAATCCAGCCAGCAGTCCTCTTGAAAAGCCATGCACCCTGGCAGTGGCACCCTAGCAGTGCCCAGCTTTAACAGAGAGAAAAGTCGTGGCTCAGAGAAGTCTCAGAAAAATCATCTCTTGATTATTTATGGCAAAGTTGGGAGGAAAGGGGAAATGTGGATGATTTCCAAACTTCACTTGGTTAATAATCTCAACCTCTTCAAGAGTTGCCCAAATGTACAAATGGCATTGCCCATTTCTCATGACCAGGGCCACTCAGTGGGCCCCACACAGGGCACTCCCAGTCCCTCCTGCTAACTGGTGACTGAGCCTGAGGGACCCACTCAAATGAACACAAGCAAAAATCCACCCCACGTCAATGCACCACCTTCCCCAATCTCCATTCTGAGCAGATCTTACAGACAGAGAAAGCCTAAGGCCTTGCATTGCCTGCCAGACACACCTGCTAGGGTCTGAATGTTTGTGTCCTCCCAAAATGCATGAAAACCTATTCACCAATGTGATGACATTAGGAGCTCAGGCCTTTTAGGAGGTGATTCGGAGGGCAGGGCACTCATGAATGGATTAATGTCATTTATCACAGGAGGGGGTTCCTTATTGTGACACTGGGTTGTCATAAAAGTGAGTTTGGTTCCTTCTTTCTCTCTCGCTCTTGCCCTCTCTTGCCCTTCTGCCTTCTGCTGAGGCTCACCAGATGCCAGTGCCATGCTATTGGACTTCCCAGCCTCCAGAACTGTGAACCAAATAAAATTTTTTTCTTTATACATTGCTCAGTTTGTGGTATGTTGTTATAGCAACATAAAACAGACTAAGACAGTACCCTTATAAACGAGGCCCAGCAGAGTTCATTCACCCCTTCCCCCACGTGAAGACACAGTGAGAAGGTGCCATCTATGAATCAGGAAGCAGCCTTCACCTGATGTCAAATCTGCTGGCACCTTGATCTTGGACTTCCCAGCCTCCAGAACTGCAGGAAAGAAATTTCTGTTGTTTATGAGCCACTTAGTCCCTGGTGCTTTGTTATATCAACCTGAACAGACTAAGATACCACCCAAGCACAGCCTCACTCTGATTTGTGTTCACCAGGATGGGCTCATATTGGAGGAGGTCAGGGCTCTATTTCCTGCTTACATGTCTTGAGTCCACATGTCCTTTGGCCAACTGAAGGCCAGGAGATCTGAGAGCCCCCACTCTCCTCTCAGGCCACCAGTCTCTGTCCAGGCCACAGTGAGCAGCTTCTGTCTCTAGGAAGCCAGCTCTGTCCACTAGAACTCTGTCCTAGTTCATCTAATATCTCCCATGGACCCAGGCCACCAAGGCCCACGTCCTCAGCCGCCTCACTGCTCATTCATGTGAACAGCGTGCATTTAAATAAGTACACAAATAAAAATGGACAAGAGAAGGAAAAGTTGTCCAACGGCCTGTCCTCTCCACCTCGCTCACCTTCTGCCCACTGTAAAGCAAGTTTATCTTCCCTGTCCCACAGCCAAACGTCCCCACCTTCCTCTTATGAGAAATGAGGCTCTCCAATGTGCACATACAAAGCACACTGGTGTGAACCATCACACTTAAAAGCTAATATGTGGGCTACCTGGGGTAATTTTGACTTCTCTACTTTAGAAGATAAATTCAAACTCCATGTTTTAAGATGGTATTATTACAAGCAACACAGCTTTTAAAAACACTGAGGAAACCTGAATCTGATTTGGCCACAGCGGATGCAGTGCCTAGGCAAAACATCAGCTGAATCAACCTAATTTTCTTTTTTTTTTTAATTTTTTTTTATATCAGGGAGTTGGTTACAAGGATACATGGGACACTGTCCTAGGATGAATGTAGTCACTGTGTTCTCAGGTTTACTGCCCTCCCCAATCCCTCCCCTCAACACCCAGGGCTGTACTGTGTTACAAAGGAACAGATGCAATTAAAATAATTGCTTCCCATGGCCACCTGGACACAGCTTCCAGATGACTCTGATCTGGGTAGGATTCAAAGCACCATGGCCACCAGTCAAGAGACAGCCATTAACAGGGCTTAAACCTCCCCTGCAGCTGGGCTCCGTGGTAAATGGCAACATAGAAACAAGACAATTCCACTATGGGGAAGACTCCAAAAACTGGACAATAATGTTTTAAGAGAGGTGAAGACTATATCCTCCATCAGTATCCAAGGAAACCAAAATATCTGCCATAGATTATATGGGCCACTAGGCCTGTCCCACGCAAAGAAGTCATTTGGGCAGAATTTTGTCTCCGAACTCTTTCCCACTGCACCATGGGGAGACTTAGCCACCACTGCCAAGGAGTGACCACAGCCCAGTGCTTTCAATTCAGCTTCACAGTAGCCACAAATGCCTTCAATGTGGCGGCCAACGGGGTGGGCTGCTTACCGTCAAGCTCCTCCACGGAGATATTAGCCAGCTGCTCACTGTCGCTGCCAGCAGAGAGTGACCGGTTGAGGTAATTCCCCTTGTACAACAAGCCAGCGGTCACATGGTGGAACGGCATCTTCTCCCTGCTCACGAGAGGACGGGGGAGGGGAAAGAAAGATACTGTCATTCATTCCTCTTTTCTTTCCTCAAAGGCCCATCCCAACTTTCAGATGGCCAGTGTCATTTTTAAAATAACAATAGCATTTCTAGAGGGAAAGTCAGGACATTTCTGGGGTCCCCATGGCACCTGATTCCCAAAGGATGTCAGGTTCTCCCCTTCTCTTCACTTTACATCTTACTTCATTTTCCCCATGTAATTACGAACATGAACCACGTTGTCCTTGTACATTGTGGCTCACCATGTCATCATCAAAGTGTCTTTATACGAATGAGAATATCCTTTGCTCCTTTCCTCAGCCTGATAAATTCCCCCTCACTGTTTGTAAGAAGGGACTCAGCTGCCCAGGGACTGGGCCTCTTGGCTGTGATCAGCAGAGATCCACGTGTGTCTCATCTCTCCCAGGTAAAACAGGAATTCCACATGCACAGCTCTCAAAGCAGGTAGGAAATGCCCAGGCTCTAAGTAAGTACACGCAACAGTCTGCATCCCTGAGCAGCAGCCGCCACACCTGGCTGAGATGCAGATGCTGCTTGCACGCGTGGCCTGTGAGCACACACACTCTGAAACACCAGTTATGCCTGCCCTGCTACAAAGGGGGTGATGTCTCCAGGGGTCCCAGAATGAAATCGCTTCTGACACTCTCACGAGAAGTTAAAGCATCTCCTTAGACCAGACTAACAAACCTGCCAAGCGAGGCTCTGCACCAGACAGTCACTACAGGCACTTAGAAGTTCCCACTTGTGCAAGAGGGGACAGAGGCTCCAGGTGAAGTTAAAAGGGAAGCAGAAGAGAGATGGTAAGGAGAAAGGAAGAACAAGCAAAGACAAGCAGGAGGAGAGGCAGTCAGAAAGACGGTCCTGTCCAGAACAGAAAGAGCACAGCTCCTGGCCCGACATGTCCAATAATGCTCTGTTACTGTGAACGAGCCACTGAACACTTTGCGTTCTACTTCCGTGTCTAGAAGAGAGGGCTAACAGGGCCGATGAGCCTCTGAACAGAATTAGGGCCCACAGGCAGGAAGTATAAGGAGCCAACTGCAGCGAGCAGGAAGGAACCCTTCACAGGAGAGCTCCTGGGCGGTGAACTGGGCAGCACTGGACCAATGGGCTCCTAAGAGTTGAAGGGCTCGGCCAGGAGCACAGAGCCAGTTAGTGAAAGGAGAAGTTCTAGAACTCAAGCATTGTACATGCTGTTTCCACCAAGCAGCCTCCACTAAGCGCCAGACATTTTCCACCCGGATGTCAAACCCTCATTTCAAACTCAAAATGTCTAAAAACAAATTAATTATCTTCCTACAAAACAGGCTATACTTCCTGACTTCTCTATTTCTCTCAAAAGTACTTTTCACTCATCATAACTACTGGGACAACTCTCACAAATGCTCTGGGCCCCGAAAAGTAAAACAGACACATGGCTGAGGCGAGATCCAACTGTCAGCTTCCAACCCCCCCTCAACTCTTTCCACGGCTAACAAAATATACATCCATAGGCCAATCGCAAATGGCAAGATGTTAATTACAAAGGACACCTGCGCTTGCCAGTTATGAGAGGTAGATCTTCAATTATCCTTACGTTTAAATAGAACCCAAAATCTCTCTTTGGAAGAGCACTTCAATGACTCCCTTCTCTTCTCTCCAAATTAATTTTCAGACCAAACAGGTTTAAAAGGGAGAATCATATATATGAATTAGGACTGCTCTCCCTTTTCTCTAAAGCCAATCCTGATTTCTTTGGGTCTTGTGCCATGGTCATTTGAGCATGGCCTGATGCTCACTGCTATGATGTGAATGTGTCCCCCAAAGTTCATGTGTTGGAAACTTAATTCCCAATGCAATGGTGTTGAGAGGGGGAAGAGACGATTAGGTCAGGAGGGCTCTGCCTTTATGAACACATTAGTGCTGTTGTCAT
>CAUYRT010058225.1:0-34365 GCA_963574885.1 Lepilemur ruficaudatus | reverse complement strand
CTTCCTTCCTTCCTTCCTTCCTTCCTTCCTTCCTTCCTTCCTTCCTTCCTTCCTTCCTTCCTTCCTTCCTTCCTTCCTTCCTTCCTTCCTTCCTTCCTTCCTTCCTTCCTTCTTCCCTCCCTCCCTCCCTCCCTTCTTCTTCCTTCCTTCCTCTTTCTTCCTTTCTTTCTTTCTCTCTCTCTCTCCCCACTCCTCTTTCTTTCTTTCCTTTTCTTTCACGAGTGACTTCCTGCCAGGAGCACAAAGAGGAAGGAAGGTGAGGGAGCCAGAGCAGCTGGATTCCATTTTCGCACAGCCTGAGCCTCCTGCGTAACCCCAGGGGGAGAGAGGCTCACACGCAGGGCATCGGAGCATATAACCTCGCAGCTGCGCTTTCCTACTTCCCTGTGGATTGAGAGCCAGGGATGACCTTCAGTACACTGGGGACACAGAGCCGGATTGGACAAGAGGAAAGTCCGGGAACTGGGAGTTCTGCAGTGTATTTAAGGTTAGACAAACAGAATGCTGAAAGGAGCTGGGAGCCAGAGGGAGAACCAGCCATGGTTCCAGTGGAGCGTGACTTGCTGGAAGGTTGTGCACATTTCTTGCGGAGGTCGCAATCAGTGGGCATCGGGCTGCTAGACACTCAGCAGGACCTCACCATATACTTTATGACTTACAGAGAAAGGTTATAGGTCAGATGTGAAATCCAGTGAGGACCAATGGTTAAGAAACCGAGGACAAAATTGTCACTGGGAAGGAGAGCTGAGTGTCCTTTCACCAACTGAGTGAAGCTGAAGCTCCACATTAAGAGAAAAATGAGGCTTGAATGCAAATACTCGGTTTAAAAGATACCACCCGGAGTTATTCTGATTTGTCTTAAAAGTGTAAAGTGCTGATTTTCTGTCCTGCTACAGAGTAAGTTGGGAAGACATTTGTGACCTGGGAAGAAGCAGAGAGGAGGCTGGGCCACCAGAGACAAGCCCGGCTCCCTACCCAACATGCACGAGCTCATCTTTTGGTTTGTTTAATCTTTGCTGTGGCACCAAAAAACAGTGTGTGCCCCCAGAAAATTGCCTCATCTTCCAGGGCCTAACCTGTTGAACAGGTTCTAGTGGTGCCGTCCTGTCCACAAAGTCCACTGCGAGGACAGAAGGCACAGTTCTGCCGACATTTCAGCTGAATCCATTATTTACCACTGGAGGAATAATGTCATGTAAATAGTGCCTATATAATTTGAAATAATTCTAAAGTAAAACTTAAACACAGTTAACTAGAAATATAATAACACTTAACAAGATTTGAGAACGTGCATAGAATATTATATCTTGAGAAGAAAAAGGCACAAAACAACATAGTAAGTTAATGGCAGGGACTTTTTACAAAGAAAAATTATAGGAAAATAAATGAAGGTCAATACACTCTAAAGGGCTCAGGAAACACTTAGTCAATACTGTTTTATGATCACTGATAATTCGTCAACATGCAAAATAAATACAGACAAATTTCAGGGACCATGATCCACTTCTGCGTCTGAGACATAAAATCCATAATATTAATACATTTTTTTCCAGTGCTAATCTCTGAGTGATCCTGAAATGCATTCATATGCTGAAGGCTACTTTCTCCTTTCTTTCCAGGACAGTCTTCACCCGTTTGAGCTGTCTAAAAACTTAGGTTTGACCTTCTTGAGTAGAAAATAAGTTTACCTATAGAGATCCTTATATTTTATAGCAGCTGTGACTAACCTGGCTTTTTGGTAACCCTCAAATTCATATATCAATGAATAGCAAATCAGGTGAGGATCAGTTTTTCACTCCATGCGTCTAAACAGGTGGCTGTCAAGTGTCTGGGGAGTGTGTCTGAATTCACTTTCTCAACTTTTACCCAATGCTGTTCATGACGTTCCCCTCGTGCCCAATGTCACCACCGCTGCCCTCGTCATTGCTCCCTTCCTGTCACCTCTGTCCTGCAGCTTCTATCCCACTGTCCCTGTGTAAAAGGAAGAAACATTTTGGGGTGTTTGGAGGAGTGACTAGCAGGACTAATAGGTATCTGCAGTATTTATTTCCCTAAGGAGACAGCAAAATGAATGGGAGGCATTCAAAATAAAGTAAAATTTTATTTTATTGAATAAATGAACAAAGAAAAGAATGAATGAGTGCCTGTGTGGTTTAAACTATTGAGCCATTTTTATGTGGTTCTATGATTTAAAGAGATATTTTTAAAATAATTCCCCAAATGATTATAATGGTAGCTGGAGCCCTGAATTATCTGTCATTCCGGGTGATCGTGTCGAAGTTCTTATACACAATTGTTAAAAACAACAGCATCCACTCGTTGTGCAAACGTTCATCGAAGAAAACGGTGACTCTCTCCTCTGCACAGCAACGGAAAGGTCATTAATGGTCTAGTTCCATGGCGCTCAAACTGCGAGTGATGACCCACCAGTGACTTGTGAAATCAGTGTAATGTGTTGTCAGCAGCCATTTTTAAAAGATGAAAGAATAGAATATAATAGAACAAAAATCAGAATAAAACATAAAACTAGTAAGTTTATTTCTTTTTGAAATTTGTGTTTGAATTCTGACATGTGTTAACTATATATTAATATATCCATCATATATACACACACACACATATGTTCTTACATATAACCAAAAAAACCTGTTACACTTTTATATGTGTGTGTAACTCAGTGACACAGCCTATAGATCATAGGCAAAAATAAAACGTAAAAATAATCACTAATCTAGTCCCTAATTACTTGCCTCTACAATACACCCACTCAGTGGTCATCCTGACTCTACTTGAGTGTTCCCTCTGCTTGTTCTCTCATTAATTCTCTCTTTCACTTTACTGAGTCGAAATAAGTCTTCCTGGAGCTTACTTATTAGCCTGATTTCTATCCCTAGGCACCTTTCAGACAAGACGAATTTTTCCTCCACACAGTAACCCTTCAAACATTTAAACTGGCATGTGTCGTCCCTACCGAGAGTCGACTTCACTTGCAAAGCATTCCAGGACTTCAGCTCAGTTGACTTTGAGAACTTTTGCTGATTAGGTTTCTCTATGTCGCTCACCAGGTTGGGTTGCCTATAGTTCTTAGAAAATCAGGCAGAATTAGGTTGGCCTGCAGAGAGAGGAGCCAGATGTGACAGTAGCCTGCTCAGGAAAAGAAAAGAAATCGACATGGAACTGTAGAAGGTGGTCACGAGTGCCAGCTGCAACACTAATAAAATCTGGGAAGCTCCTGCAAGCAGCTCCATTTCCCTCAGTTGCCCACTTTGAGAAAGTTGAGTATGTCAACATGGCAGTGCTTAGCCAGAAGCCAGGTGGTGGGTGGGAGCCCGGAGTGGGAGGACACGGTCTGTAAAGACTTATTTTGGCTTTAGTCATAGATTTTAGAAACACACATGCTACTATAAATACACATAAATATCTCAGGCTCACTTCCTGAGAAAAACATGTTAGTTTATGTTCACAACTGTTTTCTTTTTAAAGAAGCTATAAATACCAGGGGCTCAATATCTGAATCTGAACAGCTAATTACAATTTTAAAAAAAAGAACAGTTTATCTTCAGTTCCTTTTTTAGAAACATTGCAAATATAGACTGATGGTTTAATGAAAGACAGCTGTTTCATTTCACATGCAAAAGCATCATTAAAAAAGAAGTGCTTTTAAAAAAATGATTTTGACTGTAATTTTTTTCAATAAAGTTGTGGATTTTTCCCCATATTTTGACTGAAAGACTTTGAAAATGGATTTCCTCACTGTTTTTTTTTTTATTTGTATTGCTTCAGAATTTTTTGCTATTTCCTCTCTATGATCCAAAATAAATGTCACAATCAAAATGTCTAAATAAAACTCCCACTCCTTCTTATCAGCAACAATTAAAGATTGAAAATGTATTTAACAAAGTTTACTGAAAGAAAAATGTTAGCTGATTAATTTTTAAAGGAATTAACCACTACTATAGAAGGAATGGAAATCTAGAATGGGTTTCATATAACAATACAGACTATGATAAAGACCCTCAAAATAATTACTTAAGAGAATGTTGCTTTAGTTGTTAAGTATAAAAAATTAGCAGAGATTCAACATCAGATGAAAAGAAAGAACATAGCCGCTAACCAACTATTTCACCTTTGCATGTAACTCAGCCCTGTCTGGGCTACCTACTAAGTATTTTTCTTATGCAAAACAAATTCTAAAACTATTTAAAATCTACTTTGTGTCAGGCATTGTTCTGAGTGCTGGATTTGTACGTGAGTAGTGTAAAGCCGCTATAGTCCATGTTGATTTTTTGACAGATAATTAAAATTACATAGCGGATTTTCTTCTGATCTCTAGATTCATATGTCCCCTGCCTCCCTGGCCGTGTCCCAGGCGTTCAGATTTACCGTGTGCACAACTGAACTCTCAAGCCTTCACCGCATCCGGTGCACCTTCACCTCTGGCCGCAGCCCTCCTCACCAAGCTAAGACCTGATCCTCCTGAGCTACCTTTGACCCTTGCCCCATCACCTGCCCAAATCACCAAGTCTCAAATTCGTTATTTAAAATAATCTGCTGACTCTCTGAAACCACAACTGTTTTCTTTAGTTGTTGTCTTGATGGTCCGACAGCCAAAGTAGCTTAAAAAACAAAATGAAAAGGCCTCAACAGTTCCCTGCCATACTTATAACCTTTTAAAGACTTCCCATTGCACTTAGGATAAAATAATTTAATTAATTAATTTTATTTTTTGAGACATAGTCTCGTGCTCTTGCCCTGGCTATAGTGCAATGGTGTCACTGTAGCTCGCAGCAACCTCAAAACTCCTGGGCTCAGGGGATCTTCCTACCTCAGCGTCCTGAGTAGCTGGGACTATGGGCACGTGCCACCACGCTCTGTTAAGTTTTCTGTTTTTAGTAGCAACGGGGTTCTTGCTTAGGCTGGTCTCGAACTGCTGACCTCAAGTGAGCCTCCTGCCTCAGCCCCCCAAAGTGTTAAGATTACAGGTGTGAGACCTGGTCAAAATTTAAAATTTTTAACAGAGCCTTTAACACCTTATATCCTTTGGCCCCTGCCTACCAATCTAGCATCATTTTCCTCTCCTCTTTGGTCTCTGTTTCCCATGCATATTGTCATTCCATCTGTTTTCTCCCTTCAAACTCATTCCTACCACAAGGCCTTTGCACAGGACTTTCCTTCTGCCTCCAAAGCTCCTTGCTGTGCTCTTCCACTGGTTAATTTCTGTATTTACTTCAAGTCTCAGCTTAGATGTCACTTCTTCAGGAATGTTTTCTCACGACCTGTCCAGTTTAAATGAACTCTCCCCTTGTTTTCTCATCTAATGCTTATCTTTCTTTATCACTTATAAAAAAATTTCTTCATATAATTATATGTTTACTTATTTGTTTAAATTTCTTTTCTTCTCTAGACATTATGTTCCACAAACAGAAGGCCCATGTCCATGTCCTCCTCACAGTGTACCGGACGAGCATCTAGTACTTTACCCAGCACATGGCAGGAACTCAGCAAGTATCTGTGAACAAAACTGTAAATCACTGGTCAGTGCATGGAAAGATAAATGGGAGACATCTGTGGAAGAACTTTCAAGCTACGGGAGAGGAGTAAATAATGAGGATAATCAAGAAGCTGTGCAATGGTAGAAAAATGCAGGATTTGGAATCAGGAAATGAGAGTTCCAAGGTCAGCTCTGCCATTAGCTCCAATCTGGGGGGGCAATTTATTTAACTTCTATAGTATTCAGTCTGTTCATCTGTAAAATGAGGATAGTTCCACTGATGTGAAAGTGAGATGCGATAATACACAATACACGTGAGAGTGCTTTGCAAATTCTAACTAACACAGCATGAAGTTTTTGTTCTCAAAACAAAAATGTCGAGGGATAATTCAACTGGAGTTTACGGTGAAGAGCTCTGGTTGCTGGGCTCAACACTCTGTTCCCACTCAGGAAATTGCTGGGCAGGTAAATTGGTGCATAGAGTCAGCATTCTATGTGCTTACTTTTCTTTACATACTTATGTAATAATTCAATAAACATTTATTGAATATACACTATGTACCAGCTACTCTTCCAAGCACTAAAGATATAAATAAGAGTAAGTTATAATTTTTGATATTAAAAAATAAGCCTTAGGTACTAATGATGACAATAGGAGGGACCAAGAAATCCAACAAAGGGTCAGGAAAACATTCCCAGAAGAGATTTTGGAGATAAAAAAAAATCTGCAAATGAATTGAGTTTTCACCACTTGCCATGGGCAGACTATTTAGCCTCTCTGAGTCCATTTCCCTGATTGTGGTGAAAATGAAGGTCAGTAATAGCCACCTCCAGTATCGTTATGAAGAGTAATTTAGATATTACGTGTAAAAAACTAGGTGTACTAGTGACTTAATAAATGTTAGTTTTCTTCTTTTCCCTTTGTTTTCTCAAATCTCTTTATTGGACACAAAACTAACCAAGTGCATTTATTATTGGCAAACAGACATTCAGTCTCTTTGTATGATGAACAAATACTGGAAAACTGGTGCCCAAAAGAAAATAAACTGGCCTAGAAGATGCCTTTTTAAAAAAACTTTCATTATCTCTTATTTTTACTGCAGAAGGCAAAATTCTGCAAGGTGTCTACATGCAATTCGTGAATCCTTAAAAGTAAATTTTTAGGTCCTGTTTGTCCACATCATTCACTGAAAATATTTATACAAGAACAGGGTGGCAACAGTAAAAGACTCTACAAGCATCCATGGAGTTACCTTGGCAAAGACCACCAGCAAATCCCAACCTTGGGGCTTGGGTCGCATTTACGGGAAACAGAAACCAACAGTTTCCCTGTGGATGGTCTTGTCCTCTCAATCATTTTGAAACTCCTTAATCTCTCAAATCCACCTGAGTGCTTGTAGGCAGGACTCAAGGAGAGCTGTTCACCGTCATGTAAAAATATTACTGAGACTTTAAAGACAGAGCTTGCAGCTAATTTGAGAGCAATGCATGGGCTTTTCTTAACAGAAGAGTACCAGGTTAGAAATAAAATAATAATAATAAAAGCCATGGGCTTGGAGTCAGGTTGCTCTGGGTTTGGTTTTAAATTGTCTTATCACAGCTGAAGTGTGGGAAGTGTGTTATTTTCCCAAGACTGCTGGAACCAATTGCCACAAACTTAGTGGCTTAAAACAACACAAATTGTTTATGTTACTGTTTAAGATGCCAGATGTCTACAATGGTTCTGTGGGCCTGTGTTCCTTCTGGGGGGTCAAATGAAGAATCCACTTCCTTACCCTTTCCAGCTCTAGAGGCTGCCCACTATCCTTGGCTTGTGGATCCTCCTCCATCTTCAGAGCCAGCAGCTCAGCAGCTCCTCTCCTCTCTGACCTTCTGTCCCCCCATAAGGTTTTGTGATTACGTGGGATGACGTGGATAATCCACAATAAATCTCCACATCTCAAAATTTTTAGCTTATTCACACTTGTAAAGTCCCTTTTGCCAGATAAGTTTCCCTTTGCCTATGTTCTTAAATTTCAGGGATGAAACATGGACATCTTAGCTCACTGCACGGGGCACAGTGTTTATTGCCCCACTTATCCTTGACATGGGAATTGCAGTAGTTTTTACTGCATAGGGCTGATATGAGAAGTAAACAAAAGTGTGTACGTTGGTATTTAATAGTACTATAAAAATGATTTCTTTATTAAGTGATCTAGGAACTTTGACCACGTTAGTGCAAAAGGTGGATCTGATCCCTGCTCTGGTGGACACAGACTTTAAATGAGTAATCACAAGAATAATGTAGGTTTGCCAACTCTAGTAAAGCACTACTAAAGAATAGTAATGGATATGCTGTCAAGGATCAGGAAGGCCTCTCTGACCACGTAGCATTTAGTTGAGATTTTATGACTAAGAATTACCTAGCTGAGATAAAAACTACCGAAGAACATTCCAGATAAAGGAAAAATATGTGCAAAGCCCCATGGCGGGAATGAGTGTGGTGCATCCAAGGAATCTGAATGGATAAAGACATGGGGGAAGAGTGACAAAATATGATGCTGCAAAAGTAGTGGGGACCCCTGCTGGTCAAGCTCACAAAGGCCATGTTAGGGAAGACATGGGGCTTGTCCTAAGAGTACTGAGTAGAGTGGTTCAGGCAGGTTGCTTATGGGGAGGTGTGGCTCTGGGTGCGGTGTGGGGACCTCAGGGCACAAGAGGAACCAGGAGTGCTCGGAAAGAGACTTGGCCTCGGTCCAGGTGAGACGTGACAGAATGTCACAGGTTGAGGCGGAGCTGGCAGTAGAGGATTTACTGTGGGATCTTTGGGATCCACACCTGCAGATGGGAAAGACACAGGTCTGGGCAGAAGGAGATCTCAGCCTATCCTGGGAGATTCTCTGAAGTGTAGATGACTATTAAGAGCTGGGATGGACCAGGAGGGTGGGATTTCACACAGTCATGTAGGTCAGTCTCACCAAAAGGGGGACAGGGTCCCCTTAGGTGATGTGACCCTTTTCAGTGGTGGCAGTCCCCAAAGGGGGCTGGTAGCTGAACATCTGGGGACATCTTAAAGGAGGTTCTGGGTCGTGTATCACCCACCATGGAGGCTTGGTGTAAACAGTGGTGGTGGAAATGGAGAGAAAGTGGACAGCTTTTAGAAATATTTTGTAGATAGAATTGACAGACCTAACCGATATATTATACACAAGGGGAGAAAAAAGGGGAGAGACCTAGGATGATAGACAAGTTTCAGAGTTTTGTAACAGAATAGATATTTGTATCATATTTTTATATATTTGTATTGATTCATTAGATAAATAAATGAGTATATGTCAGAGGATGACTCTAGCTGGGGCTCAGAATTTGGGAATTGTCCGTTACTAGGGGACAATAAAAAGCAGGAGCCCACATGCACGACCTCAGGGAAGAGTGCAGCCTGAGAAGGCGGATGAAGCCTCGAGTGAGGACGAGAATTAACATGGGTTATGTAAATTGCTTGTCACTGCGTTTGCTTGGCACATAATAAAAACTCAGTAAACCCTTGTTGCCATAATAATTCTTTTTGTTAATGAGAAAAGTAGACTGCCACGAAGGTGTGCTGTATCCGCCAGCAAATCCACAGTCACAGACAACAGAACACAGGGGTCTTCCGCAGAAAAACCGGGACACACATCAGCCGCGTGGTTGGTGAGCTGAACACCAGCCCAGCTAGAAACGACTTTCATGGAAGCGTGGTCAGAAGGGTCGCCCTTGCCCTCGCGGCTGACCCTTCCACCATCCTCCGGGCTTTCCCTGCCCAATACGCCAGAGTCGGGTCACTTCTGGCTCTTCACAACAGCTTTCCTAGTGGAAGCCTTCGTCATCGCCTGCCTGGGTTATTCCCAAAGTCCCGTAACTAGTCTTCTCCCCACTCTCTGCTTGTCTCCCTAAAATGCATTCTTGACTTACAAGTGACCACTACCTTTTAAAATTATAAGTAAAATAATGCCATTTCCCTGCTTCTAACTCTGCAAAGGCTGCTCATCTCATACAGAGTAGAAGCCGCATCCACAGCCACGGCTGTGAGGCCGCACGGCCTGGCCCTGCCCTCCCCTCACTGCCTTCCCGCCCCGAAGCCACCTCCTCCCTTTCTGCCCTGTCCACTTTGCTGCCACCACGCTGGTCCCTGGCTGCGCTTCCCGGCATCCGCGCATACTCTTGTCTCCCGGCCTCTACACTTGCTGTTCCCCCTGCCTGAACTGCCCTTGCTACAGATGTCTGCACAGCTGGCCCCCTCCCCCATCTCCTTTGTTACATTTTAAAAACCTGTCCCTGAATATCCTATGAAAGTCTCAAGCCTCCCCTGTATTCATTACTTTCTGAAATCATGCATATTACAAAGGTACATGTCTCTATCATCTGCCTCCCAGTAGAATATAAACTTCATTCTTTGGTTTGTTTTACTGTTGTATTTCCAGTGCCTGGAAAAGTTCTGGCTAATAATATGCCTTTAATAAATATTGCTTTGAATAATGAGTGGATAAATAAATGAATGAATATGTAAGAAGAGCCCATGACTCAATTTTCTAGTGAGGTACCTACCACATCTCTTTTTGTGCCTTTTCTAGATCTGACTTAACCAGCTGGTAAGAAAATGAAGACCAGTCTGGATTTCTCAGAGGGCTAGAAAGTGGACCAGACGTGGTCCACTTGAAGAGAACACTCTGGGACCCTTTGAAGCTGACATTTAGCATATGTCCATACATCAGTGGGGACACTGGCTGGCTGAATATTGTGGAAGGCAGGAAGAACAAATTTAAATTCTGCCAAAGAAGGTATTGCTCTATGTCTGGGTAATGCCAAAATAAATTTTAAAACAAAAGGTCAACTAATTCCATTTCAGTAATATGTACATAATCAGGTACATAAAGTGCCTGATTAACTTTTCCTCCCCACTTTTTGATTGCTACTATCATTGATATGTACACAAGCCTAAGTAGATACTGTCTATTGTTATTACTATTATCAGATTACAGTTTCGTTCAGTGATTGCAGACCAGCATTTGCATACGGTCTCTGAAAAATCCTGGTTTTGGGTTGTGTTCTGTCAGCATTTCCTAGGTATAGTTCCATTCCGTAGTCTGCCGTACCTCAAATTGTTGTCCTTGATCGTCAAGCTTTCTGCCGTAGAGCAGCAGTTGCCTCTGGCAGGGACGTCCAAAGGGCACCCGCGTAGACTGCCAAGTGTTTGGCGTGCACCTGAACAACTTCTCTGGGAATTAAAACTTGCCTGTGGTTAGCAGAAGCCCTTGCTCCGACTGTTGTTTGGAAAGATTTTGAAAGTCTAAGCTGCCTTGTTTGTGTCTTATCTTCACAGCTTCCTGTTTTCAGCTATATTTTAAAGAAGGACCCAAGTCCGTTAATACCATTGCCACAACATGAAGCACAAAGAAGTCCTCACAACCTGCCCCGATCCCTGAGCACAGCTCTTAGTAACATTTTACACAAGAGCAGGATATTGGCAACTCAACTGTTAAATCTGCCTGTGTTTATTCTTCCTTGAGATCACTCTGATGTCACCAGTGTAATTTGAGCCTTGGAGCTTTGTTCACACTTTAAATAGCAGTCCCAGAATGACTCTGCTACACACTCTCTGGAGAGCCGGGAGCTGCATTCCGGAAGATCCCCACATCGATGAGAGCAAAGCGAGGCCACCCAGCCATCACCATGTCCACGTCGCTGCGGGTCAGCCCGTCCATCCACGGCTACCACTTCGACACAGCCTCTCGCAAGAAAGCCGTGGGCAACATCTTTGAAAACATAGACCAAGAGTCTCTACAAAGGCTCTTCAAAAACTCTGGAGACAAGAAAGCAGAGGAGAGAGCCAAGATCATTTTTGCCATAGATCAAGACTTGGAGGAGAAAACACGAGCCTTGATGGCCCTGAAGAAGAGGACAAAAGACAAGCTTTTCCAGTTTCTGAAACTGCGGAAATACTCCATCAAAGTTCACTGAGGACGAGAGAGCTCGGATAAGGACGTTATCTGAGAACGGACATCCAAAGACCAAGTGAGTTTGTGAGATTCTGGCAGGTGCAGGGTTTGCTGCCGCCTTGCAAGTGTCTCTTCTGTCGGGACTCCAGCGTCTGGACAGGGACCGGAGCGACTCGCGACACAGACTCCAGCCAATTTCATGCCTGTGCTGTTACAGTGGAGACCAAAGTGCTTCAGCAAGGATTTGAAAACTCTCCCTGCAGGGAAGGACTGATGCTGATAGAAGAGTCTGGACAGATGTAAGGAGAAATGAAGAGAACAGACGGCTGGAGATGACACGCATCAGGATCACTTTGTCAGGCCCTAAGACTTAAATTTAAACTGAACTTTTTTTTTTTTTTTAACCAAACTGGGTAGGGGTACAGGGGAGGGAGAGGGAGAACAGGGAGAAGGGATACCATGCATACATTGTTTACTGAATTTTTTTATCTGAATGTTCAACATGTTGCCAAGCCTCAATGTTGTATGTTGGTGTAGAGTTTTGGAGATCAGCAATTGATTATTTATTTGCATTTATTACAATGCCTGGAAAAGTGCACCACATGGATGTTAAGTACAAATTTAAGTAACTAAGATAACTTCAGCAGCTCAGTAAAACCATACATCACCTTTTGGTTTGTAAAGGGTTTGATATATTTCAAACAGGTTGCACAAAAGTTAAAATAATGGGGTCCTTTATAAATCCAAAGTACTGTGAAAAAACTTTATAATATTTTTTATCTTTTGACTAATGCTAAAACATAATCTAAGTAAATTTCGTACAGTTACTGCAGTACGCATTAGGAAGTGAATATGATATACCAAATAGTTTATAAAGATGCTATGGTTTCTATAATTTATTATACATGGTAAGTGATATGCAAATATAATAAATTATTATAAACTTAGCTGGTCTTAGTCTGTGATGCTTGGTCTCCAAGGAAAAATAAGATGGTAAATTTTGATTATTATATATTTTTCTGAAGTTTTATCTCTAAAAAAAAAGGGGTATTTTTAGAGTAGCTTTACCTTAATTACCAAACTTTTTCCAAACAAATTCTTCCATCAAATATCTGGGAAGTTTCTCTGTCTCAATCTTAAAATATAAGAGATACATACAGAAATTCATAGATTGACTCAACCATATTGCTGTTTATGTACCCATTAAGGGTGAGTTTTAAAGGCTTTTTCTTCATAGTTTTAAAAGTTTTCCTCTGTGATTACAGTAGCTATGTACATATTTTGGGTTTAGAGTCTGCCTTGTGGTCAAGATTCTGTGCATCATTGCTGTTTATTTAACATAACAAACATAGGCATAACATTACCATGTCTTTGCTTATTTCCTCATAAAATTATAATAAAATATTTCCAGGAAGGCATACATCAATGTCTGCTGTGCTTTCCTAAGCAAAAAAAAAAAAAAAAAAAATTCCCCAGAAATTAAGCATTTAAGAAACACCTACAAAAGTTTTTTTTTTTTTTTTTTTCAAAATGCTGATCACAGTGAAACAAAACAAGTGAAATATTTAAAATCTTTTAGGAGGGTTAAAATATTTCAGGATGTTAAATACCAAAGTTTTAAAAAGGAAATCAAGTGGTAAAAATCCATTTTCAAATATTAATTGACTCATTCATTGAAGATAATAAAAATCACTCCGTTAGAAAAGTTCTTTCCAAGAGAACATCATGAATTACTATGCAGAGGTATGTGTGTGTGTGTGTGTGTGTGTGTGTGTTTGCGCACGAGTACGTGTGTGCGTGCATTTTTCTGGGAAGAGTATTCATAATCTTCACCAAATTTTCAAAGATAATCTTGACACCAAATAAAGTTAAAAACAAAGGGAGGGTTTTGACAGGTGGGAGGTTCAGCCAGTGGTGGTGACAGGGGACACGGACGTGAGGCCCTCCCTCTGCTCCGTGGTACTACTCTCCCATCCTCATGAACTGAGTCGGCTTAATGTTCCCTGTGTGTGCTAGAAATAAGCTTCTTACCCCAGTAAGGCCCACCACTGAAAAACTTTAAGTTATTTTCTATTCAGAGATCGAAGTAAATCTTGGATGCTGAACATAGTTCAAGGGTTGAATTTATTATACATACTCTCAACTAGCCCCTCTGCTACTGCTGTTTTCAGTAGAGCACAATGTGTACCTTATCCTCTCCTCGCATTACCGTGTGTTAGATTGTTTTCTTGCAGTGTATTACATTATTTTCTGATCTTAAGACCATAACATGGGAAACAAATTAAAAAGCAATTTGTATACAATCCATAGCAGTGTGGAGAATAAAAACTCTTCCAGTAAGATTATTACAAACATGCTCTTTTTCCCCTTCTAGAGAACAAAAGTTGGAGTCAATGTGATTGCACAGGATGATTTTTATAATACATATACTATTTAATGTGAGGAGAAAACCAACATCATTAGAACAGGGAGGATTAGTTCAGTCAGAATTTCACCTATGGCAAGGGACAGCCAAATATACCTCAAGACACCTCACTGTAATAGAAGAAATAAAAGCAGCAAAGGCGAAGTGGCTCATTAATAATATTCATATCAGAACAATCACAATTAACTTTCGTTGAGTGTTTGCTATTGGTCAGACAATTTCTAAGTGTTTTCTGTGTGTTAAATCACTTAACACTATAACATATGAGATAAGAGCAAGTGCATGTGTGTGTGTGTGTGTGTGTGTGTACACATATGTACATACATAGTAATAAAACTGAAGCACAAAGAGATGCAGTAACTTGACCAATGACACACAGCTGAGTCTAGGAATCAAGTCCAGAGAGCCTGGCCTTCATTCGTAGCCACCAGGCTAGACTGCTTCTCTAGGAGAAACCAAGCTTCTTTTTCCTTTAAAGCAACAATTACTTCTGCGCTAGTCAGTCAGGAAGACAAGAAGGCCTGGCCTCTGAGAACTCGCTTTTACCTAATCTGTGTCTATTTATTTGGCATTTGTACAACATGGGGGAAGATTCATAGTTTACTAATTTTAACCGTATCAAGGTTTTGCTTAGATGCAGTCTTTGAAGTCTGTGGTTAAAATAACACTCGTATTAGCGCCTCAGAACCCAAGCCCGCGCCTAAGTTTTCTTTCAGTCAGTGAGGACAGTGGGTCTTGGTTTGCACCCTGGGGAGACTGGAAACCATGAATTCACTGTTTCCTTCACTCCTCCATTGCCTGGTCAGCCACAAAAGAGGGCTTGTCTAGCAGACAGAATTTACTGATAAAGGGGTCCAGAGTATATGACTGACTACACATGTTTTCCATGTCAGAAGGTAATCAGAAGATGCAACTGATATCTCCATGGAAAGTCTTACCTGCTGGTAAACAGATAATTAAGCCATGGTCTGGGAATTGTGTATCCTTGCAGAGTACCTCATTGACCCTTCTCGAACTCCTGACCTCAAGTGATCCTCCCGCCTCAGCCTCCGGAGTGTTGACATTACAGGTGTGAGTCACCACCCCAGCCACACTGACCCTTCTATACCCCACGTGGGGTGTTCCTAGCTTGGCATGGCATTTAGTTAGCCGTTTTTCTCACACGCGGGGAATTGCAGAGTGGAGGAAGCATTTGTACCTTATTCATTCATGCAACAAAAATATGGTTAGCACCCATATGTGTGGGCCAACATGGTCAGAATGCATCCTTGTTCTCCTTGTCAGAAAAGCCAGAAAATGTTTTAAAATGCAAATGAATGAATAATACTGTGAGATACATGGCAGGGGTTTAAACAGGATACTGGGGGAGCATAAGGGAGAAATCGTGTGTCCGTGTGTCTGTGTGACTGTATGTCTGAGTGTGTGCATTTGGTGAGCAGCAGGAGAATTGAAGGAAACTTAACCCAGCCTGGGAAGATACTAGAAAATTCCTTAGAGAGCTTTCTAATGTTTCAAACTAGAAGTTGGGAGAGTAGAGAAAAAAATTTTCATTCCAGCCTTTGGGTAGAGCATTTGCAAAGGCAAAGAGGCAGGGAAGAGCAGGAATTGTTTGAGACTCTCCAGACAGTTCACTGTGACTTGGGGCCTAACTGTTCCCAGGTAGTGATTAAAAAGGCAGCTGGTCTTTAAATGACAGCACAAGTATTAATTTCATTCTGAAGGCAATAGAGACACACTAAGAACTTGCAATAGAGGAGTAACATTTACTGCCTAACTACTGTGTACTGGGCCCTAGGAAAAGATACGGTTAATATTTGGAAAAATAATACACCATTTAGCAGTTGAACTCGTGGTCAGGTTCTATAGGGGTTCTTCCAAAACTGTGTAGCCTCACAGTTACAGAACGTTTGCGGTTCCATAACCATGGGTGGCTGTGTGGCAGCTCAAGATGAAACAGAGGTGAAAGGTTTCAGGAGAAAGCGCTGTGAGGCCAGATTGGGCAAACAGCAAGCTAATACGTTTGGTCCTTATAATAAGTCTAATTATTTAACAAGTATTACACATAAATGGATACTGAGCTCTCTTCTCTTTTCACTTGAATACTTCTCCTGCAAGCAAAGTTTCCAATTATTTTGAGTGATTATCACGGGGGCAGGCAAATGTATTCTACCTCCATGTGTGTGCACATTGACAGTGGATGTGGTTCAGCTAAGTCCTGGCGCAGCTACGTTACAGAACTTAGGAAGTAAGCATTTTGTCTAGTAGGTTCAGCAGTGGTTTAAAAGAAGTGGATGAGTAGTCAGACTTTTGTTGTAGCCATTTTTCACCTCCCCTCCCCCTCACACAATGCACTTACATGCACATGTGCACACACACAGGCACACGCACACACACGCACAAGCACGCACATGCATACGCACACATATGCACACACGCACAGGCACACACATGCACATGCACACGCACACAGTAGAGATGTGCATTCTTACCAGGAGCACATCTGTTCCCTTTCCTGATCTTTTGTTTCCTCGTCTGTGGGCAGCGGCATCGTGTTGAGCAAACACCACCAGACTGAGTCAGGAATGCTGGGGTTTTTCCCAACTCTGCCTTGGACAAACCCTTTTTAATCTCTGGGTTTCATCTGTAAGAAAAAAAAAGTTTGACTGGAGAAGGTCTGTGACATCGTTCAGCTCTCATAGTCTGCATCAATGGGAAATACTAACTGTACCACCCCCGTGATAGGATATCTTTCTGGATCAGCTGGTGTTGCATATGTGATAGGAATGGCTCTTAAATAGGACAAGAGCCTAATTTAAAAGTTCTGGTCTCTAGCAATGGCTGCTGGAGGAACTATGTGAGGAAAATCACTTTCTATGGATCCATCTGAGCCTTTTGATAGTCTGCCTTTGTTCTGGTTGGTTGCTGCCCATATCCAGGGCCAGCTGTCAGTATTTTAACTGTCTCCTTCCCATCCAAGCGATGGACAGAGTCACTGTGACCATCTTCACTGTTGGTTGCAATCACCTGTAAAATTTAGAAATACAGATTCCTGGTCCCAAACTCTCTGGACATTGTCTTAGTACTAGGTATTTTTACAGAGCACCGTGGTCAACTCTAAAAACATTGGATGTATGGAACCATTTTTTATGTTACATTGGATCTTCTGTTTATAATATAAGACCAACAAAAAGGATTTGATTTCATGGCATTGGTTAAAGTTTCTCTCACCACATTAATTCTCTCATTAATTGAAAGTGATACCCCCCAAAATATTGAGGAGAGTATAATTACTTTTGAATGTTAATAATTATAGTACATATTTATGTTAATTCTGAATTTTTTCCCTTGAATTTTGGTCTGATATTTATCTACTTTGATACATGTATGTTTGACCAGGAGAAAATCTTGTGCTTCTTATCACTACCTTTTCATTTTATTTTCCTGCAATTTGTCTATGTTTGTTATTTACATCCAGATTTTATCATCTGAAAGATTTTGGGAGAGTCCTACTGACCAGAGTGTCCCGACACTGGGAGCCCCAGTTTCCGAAGTGCTGGGCTACAGAGCATCGTTCTTTGTTCTGATATTGCAGAAAACTCAGGGCAGAGCAGTTGTTTCCACGCTGACTCTCACCAGAACCTCCTGGGGGACATTTCAGACTCCAGGCCTCTGGATTTAACAATGCGGAATTTCTGGGGCTGGGTACCTGTGTGCTCCGTGCTTCCATCGCTCCCCAGGTGACTGCGCTGCTCAGAGAACCACTGACCTAGATTAAAGTCACAAACTGTGCCTGGTGTGAGGATGTGGCTCATTTCAATTTATCCACGTGTCCCCAGGCACTCTGCAGGCCTCAGTACATTCTGGAACAAACAACTGATGCAAGATGCGACCAGCGCTGTACCACGGAATACGTTATTCCTGTTATTTCTAATTCAAATAACACCTTTATTTTGATTTTGCTCTAAATTCTATTTGTTCTAAGAAATCTTTCTGGATCATACTAACCCACGGTGATCTCATCATTACCTAAACTCCCAGAAGGCATGTAGTTCTGGCCATTACAGTGCCTTTTTCAAAAGAACGGAAGGCCTCTCCCCCACCAAATGTATTTACTGCTTGTTTGCTGGTCTCCAGTCCACAAGGTCAGTCTTTCGAACGGGACGGCTTGGCACCGGCAGCCACTTACCTAAGTTAGCATACAGACTTAACAAAACCCTTCCGAACAGCAAGCATCCTCCACTGAGGTCATGTGGTTTTGATTTTAAGAGGAAAGTAGCAGAACAGGAGACTGACACCAGGGAAGGGGAGATCGGACGTGGCTAAGGGAGAAAATGACCCAGGTGGCAGAAAAACAGCTGCTCCTCGCCTGCCCAGTCCTGGTCCTGGCTGTCAGCACAATGGCTTGGTGTGCGCTCCGCTCGGGGAGCAGCAGAAAGGCCAATAGAGCTGAGTGCAGGGCTTGTGAAGAACCGGATTCTAATCCTGCCTTGGCCACTTACTAGTTATGTGTAAATTTTGAGTCAATTATTTAATCTCTTGCAACCTCACTTTATCATCTATAAAACACAGATAGTAACGCCTTTTGCATTGGTTTGCTCGGGCTGCCGTAACGAAGTGCCACCGACTGGGTGCCTTAAACGACAGACATTTATTTCCCCGCAGTTCTGGAGCTGGTAGCCCGAGATCCAGGCTTCTTCCGAGGCCTCCCTCCTGGGCTTGCAGGTGCTGTCTGCCCCCTGCGTCTTCACGAGGCCTTCCCTCTGTGCCTGGCTGTGCTCAAATTTCACCTTTTTATAAAGACACCAGTCACAGGGCCACTCCAATGACCCTATGTTAACTTAATTAGCTCTTTCAAGGCCTGTCTTAAATACAGTTGCATGCAGAGGTATTGGGACTGAAGACATCAACATGTAAATTTGGGCTGGGGGGACACCGTGGGCTCCTAACACCTCTGCAGTTACTTGTTTGTTTGTCACAAGCATAACACGAGGTAAATGTGGAAATGCCGGGACGTCAGGCCTGCCATCTGTCAGGGGAAGGTCCTCGGGGACAGGACAGTGCTTTGCTCATGGCCAACTGTTACAGAGCTGCCCACACAGCCTAACGTGGGTTAAGGACTAAGAAGTGTGTTTTGCATATGAACACACACACATGACTCAAAGATGAGGCATTTGTTTATTAATCTCTGAAATCAGCATCTACAACTTTTTTGTGTCTTCAGCATTTCACAGGGGGGCCCAGCCCACAGTGCCACTGGTGTGGAGTAACTGACCCGCGGCGTGACTCGTCGCTCATGGAGACAGTGCCCGCTGCGCTGGCCGTCTGGGGCGCGCAGTTCTGCCACTAAGAACATTGTTTGCTTTTCGTTACACGCGTGTGGCTTCAGAATGTCCGGGGGGTGAACAAGGTCTCTGAATATCTGTGGACCACGTTTGCTGCTGGTGTCTAGTCCTGTTGTTCTTGACGTAGTTTTTATAGCTCTGTTATGGAGCTGAGATGGAAAGCACCGTTCGCTCCTATTCTCCTTCCAGGGTCAGAGTCCTGGTCACTGCCACCACTCGGACCCGTCACTGGGTGAAAGTAAAGGGGAGGGAGCAGTGCAGGGAAGGTTCAGAAACTGCAAGAGACGTACGAGGAAAAGGCTGTGGTGATCACAAAGGTAATTTAATACGTCTTACCTTATGTAGTACGAATTTCAGCATGAATGGAAAGGGTTTAGGGAGCTCCCTAATCTGTGCTTGAAACAATCTCCGTGGAATCAAGCCTTGCCACATGTCGTTAGGAACCAAATGCCTTCAGCTGTTGCCTAATTTCAACTGGGGAAAAAAACTCAAATGTAAACCATACCAACTGTTAAGACCATGTTACCATGACATCAAACAATCATTTAATAAAATGAACTGACTCAAATAAATCAGCTGGCAAGTGGACATACCATGTAGGCAACATAACAATCTGAATGTCTGGCTGTCAACTTGAAATTGTCACAGTCACGTTGAGGAGGCCCAAGCTAGTGCTGCAATCTCATCCTACAGATCTTTATGGTAGAAGATGACAATACCTTCGTCTTCACCGTGTTTACAGGGTCGGAAGGCCACGGGATCCTTCTGTGATCACCTGGCCTGCATAGGGACTCTGCTCCATCCTTGAAAGGCATCAAGGCCAGGATCCTGTATCCCACTGAAGAGATTTCACACCTGTTTCTGTCCCTGTTCCTTTATAGCTTGTTCAAATTATTTCAACTAATAGAGGAAATAGGTTAATTTTTCTCTTTCGACTTCAGAGGCCCCATGTTTCTGTGAAAGCAGTTTGTAAAAACTGTAGACAAGTGAGACTGAGATGGTGGCTTGGGCAGGACAAGGGCACATCTGACACATCGTCACTAGAAACTCTGCTCTTCAGCTAAGAAAGAGCAGAAACTCTGTATTCCGGACAAGAAGGTTGGGAGACTTGGGAAAACCCACTCACCCTAACAAAACTCCCAGTCTTCAATATAAACAACAAGGACCACTGATTTATCCATTTATTGGAGAAATTTAACTGCCAAGCAGGAGGAAAAATGATATGTGAAAGCAAAGGTAGATCTAGAGTCTTGAGGACAATTTCTCCATGGCTTTGGCAATGTTTGAAGAACTAGCCTCACAGCACATGCCTTATATCTACTTTCTGCTGCAACATTTAGCTTTTGCTGCGTAACAAACCATCCCAATACTTAGTGACTTAAAATGATTAATAGAGATTCGGCTCATGGTTCTGTGGATCTGCTTCTGTCCTGGGCCAGTTCAGCTCTGCTAGGATCTCTGAGACATCTGCAGCCAGCTGGTGGCTGGATGATATAGGGTGACCTCCTCACCTGTCTGGTGATTGGTAGGCGGTGGCCAGGGCATCTTGACTGTCTTCCACCACGTGTTGCAATCTGCCATGTTAGCATCTAAAGGCCCTCGCTACACCAGTGTGAGACAAGCATTTGTCAAATTCTGCCTTTCTCTCTGCCCTGTGTGTAGACACCATGCTCACCCACCTTCTTTGTGGCATTATCTTTTCTGGAACAGGGTACACTATTAATAGCCACATTTTCCCTTCCTCATGAGAGTCACACTCCAGGCCTTCTTCCCTGGGATCAGGTCCCGCTTAGATCATAAAACTCATCACTCATTTAGGAATTTGGTTCAAAGATCTCAGTTGCTCATAGAGAAATGCTATTTCACTTACTCCCATCACTAGCTAACTTCTTTCAGATGGTGTTAATATTACCGATATAAGATTCAGAGAAGAGCCACTGTTTTTCTATATTTTTCTATAATTCATGATGGCACAGGAAGGGCGGAGACTTCACTATTATCCTCTCTTACCAATAGCAATGTCAAAGCAGTTTGCAGGGTAAGCAGATTTCTGAAAAATGAAAACTACCCTAAACAACACATTTTTAGTGCCAACTTTTTAATGAAATATATGGGTACATGTCACTGAGTATCTGAGCTTGTCCCTCTTGTAACCTCACTGTGTGGAAAGGTTTTAAAATTAACTGCTCAAAACGCCTGTTCTGTTCTCTGGAATAGTGGACATGGAGGGACACTGGCTTGGGGAGACAGACTGACTCAGGGAAAAGAATTAATGGAAGCACATGGCCCCGCAGGCAGGAAATGCTTTGATAGGCCTTTTCCTCTTTTTGTTACCCAGAGAGCCCTGACAATAGACTCCACCTTGGAGCAGCTGTGCTCTCCCCCATAGGATGATCGCAGCACTTTTCCTTGTCAGACTTGGAGTCTGCACCAGGGAGTGCTCAGGAAGGGACAAGTACAATGTCGGGGACCTGCCCTTGAGCTTCCAAGCTGCGTGGTGGGTGGAGACCTCGCCCCAAGACACACACGAATCCCTTTGGCACACACTTCAGGAAGACCATCTGCTTCTGTTGTTCCTCTGACCTTTTGTTAGAACCCACCCTAAATTGGAAAGAAATTACCAGAAAAAAACTAAAGCCTAAAGTAGTCTTAGACCCTATTGTCAAAGCAAGTCAAATTAGCAAGTATTGATTTAGCACCTAACATGTGCCCAGTATTATGCTAGAAGTTGACCATGGAAGGAAAAATAGTATTTTTCAGTTTCAAGACTGTATAGGAGGCTGACTAATTTACTCTTTTCAACATTTCTGCAAGACAAGTATTATCATCCCCATTTTATAGATTAAAAAACTGAGGTTCCAGAGGCTCACCGACTTTCCTGATGCCATCTAACTTCCTAAGGTGAGAGAGTACAAAATAAGAATTCTCTCTCAATCTCACATATGACTTCATTTCAGCCCCGATGTATCCCTCACTCTGATGCTTACCAGTTTTTGTTTCCCACTCTTGAGCTTAATGTTTAAGAGGCTCTGTGAAACACTGGGAAGGAGGAGACCTGGTTCTAGCCCCAGGAGGATTTGTGGCACAGGGCGTGTCACTTAGCTTGCCAAGTTTCAGCTTCTTCTGTAACACAAGAGACTAGGACAACCCTTCTAATTCTTAAATTTGTAACTGTGTTATAAAATATAATAGGGACATCACACCCATTAGGATGGCTGCTATTAAAAAAATAAAAGAAAATAACAAGTATGGAAGAGGATGTGGAGAAATTAGGACACTTGTACACCAGTGGTGGAATGTATTAAATAAAATGGTATAAGTAAAATGTATGGATAAAATGGTAAAGCCATTATGGAAAAGAATATGGAAGTTCCTTAAAAAAATTAAACATAGAATTACCATATGATCCAGTGATTCCACTTGTGGGTTTTACCTAAAAAAATTGAAAGCAGGGACTTAGATACACCATGTTCATAGCAGCAATATTCACATAGTCTAGAAGTGGGAACGACCTACATGTTCATCAGAGGACGAACGGATAAAGGACAGTGGTGCACACACGCTGTGGAATGTCACTCAGGAGACGAAGGGAATTCTGACACTTGCTACAACATGGATGAACCTCAGGGACATTATGCTAAGTGAAATAAGCCAGCCACAGAAAGACAAATACTGTCTGAGTCTGCTTATATGAGGCACCCAGAGTAGTCAAATTTATAGGGACTGTGGTTGTGGGGAGAAGAAATGGGGACTTAAGTGTTTAATGGGCACAGAGTTTCCGTTTGGGAAAAGAAGCAAGTTCTGGAGTTGGAATGTGGTTGTTCAGCAATATGAACATACCGTGCACTGCTGAATTGTATACTTACAAATGGTTAAAGTGGCAAATAAAACTAAAACTTTAAAAAAAGAAGTTTAAAAATGTGGTATGGATTTTAGCAACAAAACATAACAGTATTTGTTCTTATTTGAAATGTTACCATCATTTGATTTCCTATTTATTTTTAGGGACCCTAAAATATTGCTGATTTTATAGACCCACAGGGCGACTCAGGCCTCACTTGCAATATAAGCCACAGTGAAAAGGATGAGAAGTCATTTTGACACAGGGTGAGGAAAACAGCATTTCAAAGAAGGAGATTCTATTTTGGGAAAAGCACTGCATGTGCTTTTAGAACGATTTTCTAGGGCACTGTTGCCCGAGCCCAGAGAGCAGGGAGCGAATGGCATGAGCTGGAAGCGCAGGCCAAGGCCGGGCCGAGGCGCTGGGGACCAGGTCCCAGTTCGCACTGTCATGGCGCACGTAGAGCCATTGCAGGCTTCCATCGGGAGAGCGGCAATATTCTTGTGTGTGTTTTTCACAAAAAGATCTATCCGGCAGCATTTTGGGGGAAGAACCGAGGGTAGCAATAGCATCAACTGTTTTAGGCAGCTACTGCCGTCGTCTAGGTTAGAATACACAGAGTAGAGATGGAGAGAAGTACTTGGATGTCAGAGATAATCCAGGAGGAAGGCTTGACAGAATTTGGAGATGCACTGGCTCAATCCTCGGCATTGTTTCTCCAGTCAGTCATTTCCCCCAGTGCCACTGTCACCTCCCCAGGCCTCTGTCGTCTCCCACTGGAGCACTGCTGCCGGTGATGCAGCTCACTGCCCTCCGCTCTGTCTGTCTGCTGCGTCCTTTCATCACAGCGGGGTTTAGCTCTCTGCATGCCGCTCTGCACACGTCACTTCCCACTCAGCGCTTTCTAAGCCTACCCACTGCACACAGCACGCAGTCCAACGTCCTCAGCTTCACACTCAAGACCCTCTGTGATCTGGTCTCTCTAAATTTACCTACTGCGTCCCCTTGACATAGATTAAGCTAATCAAAAAAGATTTCTTCAGCGCCTATTACAGGCCAGATTCATTTGCTTGCTGTAAGGCACTCCTGCTGCTTCACATTCCATCCTTCTGTCTTCCCTGATGCCTGCATCCTTCCTGCTGCTTGTGCAAATACAGTTCTGCCTCTGTCCTGGAGCAGAACTCATTTCTTAGAAACATTTTCTTAAACCTTTAGCTTGTGCTAAAGTTTCTCCACCATCCACAGGCATTGGCATAGTCTGCCATTAATTACAGGTAAGTTTTCTGTATGTCTGTATTTTCTGTATGTGGAAGTGGAAATCTTATTTCTGTTGAGAAGGTGATCGCTATGCAGTTGGTCGATGATGTCATTCATATGCACATGCTCTGTTCAGAGTGGCCCTGGGGCCAGTCATGCTGAGAGGCAGTGGCAGGAGAGATTCTTAGGAAACAAGCAGGGAAGGTAGGACACGTCTGGCATTCAGTAAACAGTTGTTGAACAAGTGAATTAATAAATGACTGCCAACATTGCCTAGCCTACAATATTGAATTATAAGTAACTTGGGGACAGGCTACTGTCTCACTCTTAATGATTAATAGACACAGTTTAGTTGAGTTCAATTATTTCTGTTTTCTTTCTTTCATTTTTTTTTTTGGAGACAGAGTCTCACTCTTTTGCCCGGGCTAGAGTGCTGTGGTGTCAGCCTAGCTCATATCAACCTCTAACTCCTGGGCTCAAGCGATCCTCCTGCCTCGGCCTCCCAAGTAGCTGGGACCACAGGCATGTGCCATCATGCCCGGCTTATTTTTTCATATATATTTTTAGTTGTCCAGCTAATTTCTTTCTATTTTTTTTTAGTACAGATAGGGTCTCGCTGTTGCTCAGGCTGGTCTCGAACTCCTGTCCTCGAGCAATCCTCAGGCCTCGGCCTCCCAGAGTGCTAGGATTACAGGCGTGAGCCACCGCGCCTGGCCAAGTTCAATTATTTCTTGAGTGCTAGGTTCAGGACACACAAGGGTGAACAGGTCTGTTTGAAAACGTGAATGGCGGGGTTGGGAGAAGGTGGGAGAAGGGAGGGGCAGACACAATAATTGTAACAAGGCAAGAAGTACAACGGAAGAAAAATGCACACTATAACTCAGAAGAGGGAATGGCTGATGTTGCCTAGGGAAAGTATTGATGGCCTAGAACTCATTCCTTCCCTGGTTTGACTGACGAATGCTACGCGGATTCAGCTACAGCCTTTCCTCTCTGCTTTTCCCGCCCGTCCGCCCCTCGCGCCCTGCCTCGAGGTCTGTGCTCCCGCCACACTGGTCCAGGTGACCAGCTTCCAACAGGCGCCACATTTCATGCTATGTTCCAGCCCAGTGCTTCTCACGCTTTAAAGGGCGCACGCGTCACATGGGCATCTTGTTAACACCAGATTCCGATTTGGGAATCCGCCCGGAGACCTGGGACTCTGCATTTCCGACAAGCTCCCAGGTGGTGCTAAAGCTGCTGGTCTACAAACCAAACAGAGCAGCAGGATGACTGTTCCCCCCTGAATACGTTTCCTGCCCCACCCCCGTTTAAATCCTCTACGTTTTTATGAACTAAATCAAATGTCTTCCCTCTGAAGATTATCTTCTCAACTTCAGGATTGGACACCAGTGCTGTTTTGTTTGTTTTGGTTTTTTTTTTTTTCAGTCTCTAGCAGATATTTCTCTCCAAGTCTTTTCACCGATAAATTGAAGGCTTTTTGAAGGAAGGATTTGGTCTAATGCACCCAGACCCCTGGATGGTGTCTGTTACAGAGTTGGGCCTTCAGAAGTATTTGCTCAGTGGAATTTGAACTTAAAATACGATTGCATGTGGGGTAAATGTGTGTGCATTGGTGTGCTTGTGTGTGTGTGCACATGTGTATATGTCCGTGTAGGTAGACAAGATCAGAATACATACACGAACCAGATCATTTCAGCATCATGAATTATAATAAAACATAGATTATAATTATCAGAATGGGAGAAATCACCTACAATGTAAATTGGATGAAGATAAAATACTTTTTTGTAGGTCACTGGGTCCCTTCAGAGCCCAGACCCGTGTCTTGCACATAATGAACATTCAGTAAACACTTGTTGAATGCTACATGAATGAAAGGAGGAGGTACTGAACTTCAATGTTATGAATAATCACAACCCTAACCCCTGCAAAATAAAGTGGTCAAAACAACTTTAGGATCTTTAATTTGCTGCAATAAAATAAAGACAAACAATATTTTGGACATTTCTACTGAAGAAAAGAAGGACCAAAGAAATCTGAAAATCTTCCCCTAGAGTGAATTTTTTTTTCACTAACGTCTTCATGCATAGCAGCAAAACAAAATCTAAGACATTTTTCCATACGAATTCTTTTATAAAATACCAAATTATTTTAGATGAACAAAGAATTTTTTTTACTATTAAATACCAAAAGAGGCTCACTTAATTGCAAACATAAATGCTTTTTTCCTTGCCTCTGCTTCAATTTTGCTGAGGAAGAAGATTTTGCAGCTTTGCTTGGTACCAAAATAGCTGTTTTGCTGACTGCTATCATCCTCGCTGGGCAGGGCAATGATAAGGAACTTAGAACACAGGAAGGTTACCATTTCACAGTATTAAAATAGAATTTCTTATTACAAAGATACCTCTCTCACAAAGGAAAAGCAGCTGGAATTTTCAGTTTCTTCAATCTGTTGACATCACTATGCTGTATTAATACAATAAGGCGGTATAATTAATTCTTGGGAAATATTGCTCCATTGTATATTTTTATTTGAATATTTAAAAAAATAATTCAGAAACTTTTATTGTCTATTAAACATTTCAGTCAGCACGGCTTGGCAGAAGCCAATGTTAAACAACAGCAAACTTTTTAGAACTCCGTGTTTTCTTGTAAAATTAAGTGGTAACTTAATTAGTTTTAGGCAGCAACATAATAGAGAGATTAAGAGTCAAGAAGAACATTTGCTGAGTACCTGCTGTCAGTGGATTCAGTATAAATGCAGCCTCATCTGGTCCTCGTGATAATCCTCGCAGGGACCTGTTGTTTACGTTTACAAATGAGGAAACTGTCAGAGTGGTTAGGTTGTTTGCCCGAGATCTTACCTAGTGAGGACCAGAGACGAAAATCTGACTTGTCTCTTGACCCCAAACTCCACATACTTTCCTTTGTACCAAGATGTATTTAGAAAGTTACATCTGTTTTATTAAAATGTTAAGTCTTTGTCCAAAAAGTATAACACACAAGGCTGTCTGTATCACAGACAGTAGAATTTTGCTTCGTTCATTTCTTCAATAAACGTTTACTGGGTTCTACTCTGTGCTTGGCAATGTGCTGAGTACTAAAAATAGAGATAAAATATGGTGGAGTCAGGAGAGAGAGACAATTCAAGGACGAATGAAATTTCAAATTGCCCACATTCAATCTATGCTATTAATAAAACATGTTATCCAATAAAGAGAAAAGCACATTTTATTCCAGTTATTCCAACTGAATATTACACTTTAGAAAGGAAAAAAAGATTTCAAGGTTATTCGCCAACATTTTGATTATACCTGCTATGTCAATGTTTCTTTTGGTTCAGCGGAAGCCTCTATTTTCCTGAGAACGTAGCACTCAAAACAGACCCAGGCCCTGAGTGATCTCCAGCTCTGACGTCCACCCTGGCTGGTCACTCGCCCTCTGTGACAACGGGCAAGTCATTTAACCTCTCCTAGCTTCATTTCCCTTGTTGGAATAATGGAGGGACTTGCACCTATTTCAGAGGCTCAGCCCTCAGTAAATGAACTAATGAGTAACTTGTGCAACAATTTCCACACCTGCTCCTGTCCCCTTCATCCTGATTTAAATCTGAAGACATCGGAACAGAAACAATCAACATTTCAGGTTCCAAATACGTCAATTTTCATCTTTCATTGTGATTAAAATTACTTCTCAATTTGTTCTATAATTTCACCATTGCTCTCAGCAGAAAAACAAAATAAAAGGCAGTTTATGGCCACGCAGAATATTTTTCAGAGACCTTCTCTTTGGCACACTGATTCCGTCAGTCTCAAACTGACACCAATTCCAAATCCCAGGGCTTCCCTGAGAAACGGCCTTGGATGGAGGATCTTCTCTGCAACACAGGATTGACATCCCAGAGCCAAAGCAACCTGCTCAAAACTGAGCTCATTCCCAGCAAGCTGGCACCGTACTCAAGGAGTCTCCAGAGCTAACAGGAAATGAATCAGGACCAGAGTTCGCCAGAACCAGTGCGCTGGCTTCCCCTGTGCGCAGGATAATAAAGCCCTTGCATCACCACCCTTCCCTGAACAGCCCACTCAGTGATTCAACAGGTTCCAAAGATTGTGAAATAAGGGACATCTGGTGAGTGGTGTACTTTGGTGTCTGCTCCTGGGGACAAGGCAGGGCACCAGTTGCGTGTGGAGGAACAAACACTAGTCACTCATGTAAATAGATATGTAATTGCAGAAATGGTAGTGGATCTGAAGTTCAGGGTTCCAGAGGGAGATACCAGGGAAGCTCTAATGCACCTCGGTCCTCCCGGAGGAAAAGGCATTAGGAGTGAGGCAGAGAGGGAGTGGCCGGTGGAGGATGGGAGGCACTGGCAGAGGGACCCGGGTGTGCGCAGGGCTGAGCCCGGGGGTAACTTGGCATTCGGAGGAGCAAAGGCAAACCTGGGCTGGGTACAGCTCCCGCGATTTGGAGTTTCCTCTCAGAGCAAGGCAGGGTCGGTGACTCATTTTGAGGAGAGGGATGGCCCGGGGTGTCCGTACCTGTGACAGTCAGGGGTGCTGTGTGGAAATAGAAGTGATCGTGGCAACAGAGGAAACGAAGACAGTAAGAAAAATGTGGTGGGAACAAGCATTAAGGGTACAATGAGAAAAGATAAAGTTTATGGAAGGAGTGGCTAGAAGTGAAATAAAAATAAAAAATAAAAAAGGCAGAATGGTGAAAAACAGAAAAGAACCTGTTCTGGAGAGACAGAGGTTGTACGCAAAGTGCTTGCGATACAGCTGAAAAGGTCAGGGAGACACGAAACCCAGGGGCAGTCACAGTGTGACCAGTAGAGACTTGTCACAGTGGTGGGGTGAGGGTGGTGGGGAGGTGGTTTGTAGATTGGATGTTCATGAGCCTTGGACATTCTTTGAAGTAGATCTAGGAGAGCCCCCCACTGTCCCTCTCACCGCCACTGCTCCCAGATCCCCTGCAGATGAACCTCGCCCGTGTGGCACGCGGACCCACGCTCAAAACACGAGTCCTGCTACTGCCCAGTGTTCCGTGGACCTTGCCCCCGTCAGCCACCGCGTACCATATGGTCAAGGGGTAACACCTCGAGGTTCTCACAGGACCAGCAGTGCACCCTCTGGAGGACGCAGCCGTGGGTGAATGGTAGGGTCTCCCCACTGCTCCCCACAGAGGAGTGACTACACCTCCTTGGTGGTTTGTGCAGACAGCTGCTCTAGGGAATACTGTGCCCTCTGAATGTGATTAGCAAGACAGAGATCACTCTATTCTTTAAAGGTCTCCCCATGACCAAATTTGGCCTGTGAGAGCTGGACTGAAACATTTGGTCTGAGTCATGGCTATTTGTCTCATTCTCTGTCACTGGTTGTTATGGAAACTACACAGCACAGCCCGAGGGCTCAGAATTCCTGAAGTCAGCCTCAAACTTAGGCTCCATTTGTACAGCAAACAAGTTTGCTTACTTTGTTAATCTTTAGCTTATTCCTGCCTTGTTCTCCTTGGAAGCTGAAAACTGAACACCGCCTCCAGTCTGCCCTGGTCTTCCCACGTGAATCAAAGTGATGGACATGCCCTGCGTCCTTCCCTGAAGACAGTATAGACAGTGAAAAGAATTCCAATCACTTCCTGCATTATCTGATCGCAGGATCAAAGCTGCTCCTTTCCTAGCTCAGAAACTATGCACATATGAAAGAAATTTAAGAGTCCTTCACACTGTCCTTTTGGTTTCATCCCAATCTCTTGGCAAAATCTCCAGTGAAATCTTAATAGCCACTGGGTTTACTCTGGGAAATATGCACTTTAGGGAGAGGCTTGACAGGCTTGCTACTTGAATGTCTTTGATGTCTGCAAGTCTTTAAAACTCAGACACAGGTGTTTGATGTCCATGCTGCCCCTGGCTTAAAGACTGGGGATGAGCTCTGCAGTTTCTTCAGCAAGGAATTTAAATCACACAGACCCAGGGTCAGAGTCTGGCTCTAGTAGTTGCCTGACTGACTAGGTGACTTGCCTTTGTGAACCTCTGTTACCCATCTGCAAAGTAGGCTATTAATGACTATCCCATAAGTTGCTATAAAGGCCAAGCAAGTTTATGTGCAAATTACTCAGAACAGGTCCTTACATACAGTCGATGCTTAACAAATGTTAATCACTTTCTTTTCCCGTTAGACTAGCTGCCGAGTGGTCATTCTGCCACTCGATAGCCTTCCAGTTGGAATATTCAGCAGGAATAGTGAATTGCTAGATAGAGAAGGCGGAAAATTTTTTTTTTTTTTTTTTTTTTGAGACAGAGTCTCACTTTGTTACCTGGGCTAGCGTGCTGTGGCGTCAACCTAGCTCACAGCAACCTCAAACTCCTGGGTTCAAGCAATCCTTCTGCCTTAGCCTCCTGAGTAGCTGGGACTACAGGCATGAGCCACCATGCCCGGCTAATTTTTTCTATATATATTTAGTTGGCCAATTAATTTCTATTTTTAGTAGAGACGGGGGTCTCGCTCTTGCTCAGGCTGGTTTCGAACTCCTGACCTTGAGCGATCCGCCTGCCTCGGCCTCTCAGAGTGCTAGGATCACAGGCGTGAGCCACCGCGCCCGGCCAAGAAGGCGGAAATTTTTAAAAGTCACAGTTACTGAGCCCAGGATCCCATCCAGGTGTTCCTCTGACTTTAGCTGTGTGATTTAACATATGCAAGTGATTTAATATCTGGGTTGTGAACACGAACTGAAAAGGTTGGAATGGATAATCCTGAAGCCAGGCACTTTAACTGATGTAAAGGAAGCAACAAGTATGACTACTGCCCCCCGTGGATTATATAACTTACCTTTTCTTTTTTTTTTTTTTTTTTTGAGACAAAGTCACGCTCTGCTGCCCGGGCTAGAGTGCTGTGGAGTCAGCCTAGCTCACAGCAACCTCAAACTCCTGGGCTCAAGCAATCCTTCTGCCTCAGCCTCCTGAGTAGCTGGGACTACAGGCATGCACCACCGTGCCCGGCTAATTTTTCTATATATTTTTAGTTGGCCAATTAATTTCTTTCTATTTTAGTAGAGACGGGGTCTCACTCTTGCTCAGGCTGGTTTCGAACTCCTGATCTTGAGCAATCTGCCCGCCTCGGCCTCCCAGAGTGCTAGGATTACAGGCGTGAGCCACTGCGCCCGGCCTATAATGTATCTTTTAAAAATTGCACAAAAAAAGAGAGCAAGTACAAGGTAGAGGAGAGATCAAGAGGGAGCAGAGAAACAGATACATTTGGTGGAGTGGACAGAATTGGACTTAGAATGCAAGTGTCTCCTGTCTGCGGTAGCCCCTGCCTGCTGACAAGTCGCACTGATGCTAGCAAGTTTGACTTGATTGGACTGTGCCCGCTCTCATTACATGAGCTCAGTCCCTTGCAAAATCACATCCTAACGTTTCTGTGAATCCACGGGGGTTGTTTCCCATCAGCTCCCCGTAGTCCTCTCATGTCCATCAGTTCATACCTCTTGTTGAGGTGGCCACCCGTGAGGTCGCTTAGAGAGGCCACTCATCACTGCTAGTGACATTCGTGCTCTGTGTGGGGATGCTCGTGTTCACGTCCACGGCAGGGTTCTCTCCTGGTATTTCAAAGGCCAGCCGCTCTAGCTGAAACTGTTGCTGAGTTCTGCTCAGTCTCCCCTATTTCTTCCAGCCCCAAGTTGTCACGAAAATCAGTCCCTGAAGGCCTCGCCGGTGATTTAACAAACAAGTCCAGGTGGGTAATCAACTTAAATGTAAACTAGGAACCCTCTACTAAGGAAAGATAGAAGTGGAGAGGAAATTGTATTTGAAGAACGGTGAGATAATCACCATGATGGGCTGGAGAACTTGTGATTAAAGTCCTGAAAGATAATAAAAAGTAGGGCCAGATTAGGAAGGGCATCTAAGTGCTAGACCGATAAGTTTATAATAAATCTGACAGTCTATACATAGAGACATTGTAGATATGAAGACAGAAAGAGTTGAAAATCAAGTCAATTTCTGTATTCCATTTTTTAAATTTAATGACTTAGAATTAAATCCCAAATCTACTGAATGTTATTGCGTATCTTTGTGCAAACAATGCACACTTTCTAAGCATCCGCTTATTCTTCTATGAAACTGGGATAATTCTACTTTCCTTAAGCGTTGCTCTCAGGAGTAAATCAGATGACACACAGAAACTCAGCTGGCACAGGGCCCAGTGCATAGTAGGTTCTCAATGCTTGTGCCCTTTTTCTTTTTCCTTAATAGAAGGTTAAGGGGAAATTATTGCCAAAACCTAAAGTTAAGAATTACCTGTATATTTCAATTATTCATCCATCAATGAATGACAATAATTAATAACAATTTCACTTTCAGAATGTAGGAGTTAAAAGGGGAAAATGGTGAAATTAGTCTGCTGATGCTAAAGGGTTTTTTTCTTTCACACCCTCATAAATTATACCTAAATTCAGATGCAACAAATGCAAACATTAACAAAGATAGCTTCTCTTTTAATGGAAATAGTGTTATTAGAAAATGAATTTATCATATTCATTTTCTCTGAGCTATTACTACATTATTTAGTACTCAATGTGTTCTCTGACTTTTTTCCTCTATACACAAGAATTTTAGAATTTTTAATAGTGGTGTTTTGAGATAATTAGCATACCATGTAATTCCCTGACTTAACATGTAAATATTTAGATTTTAGCATATTCACAGAGTTGTACGACCACCACAATCGATTTGAGAACATTTTTCTCACCTACCCCAAAACCCCAAACAGTCACTCTCGCTTCCCCAGCCCTAGACAGCCACTAATCTACTTTCTGTCTCTATAGATTTCCATATTCTGGACTTCCATATGTACCGAATCATATAATATGTGGTCTTTTGTTTCTGCTTCACTCACCTGGCGTAGTTTTCAAGGTTCCTCCACACTGAAGCACGCGTCAGTATTTCGGCCCTTGCATTGCCAAACAGTGTTCCATCGTACGGATACACCTCCTTCTATTTATCTATCCATTCATGACTTAATGTACATTGGAGTCATTTCCAAACTTTGGCTATTAGGAATAATGCTGCTGTAGAATTATGGAATTTTAAAAGGTGCCATATGGCTTATTTAGCCTGTTTCTCTAAATTTATAGATATGCTAATGAAGCGTCAGAAAAGCTAGGTCAACTGCTTTACAGCTATGAAAACATTAACTAGAACTAGCTCTTCTAACAACTGCATGGTTACCGTTCCCGTCTCTAGCAATAGTTTGCAAGGTTTCAGGGGGAGGCTTAGTGCTAACAGTTCAGTGGACGCAGTGACAGCTTGGAGGCCGTCTCTGCAGCCCCAGCAATACACAGTGTAGCGGGATGGTGACGGTGTCTGATCCTGTTCCTCTCTGGGTGACTTGCCTTAGTGCAGAGCACACAGTGAGCAGATAATTAAAAACTGCATAACTGGTACATTGGAAGAGGTGAACTCATGGGGTATAAACATATAAGCAATTTAATGTTTGATTTTTATTTTCCCATTAAACATGCTCATTGTGGTAGTTTTTTTTTAATACTCTTAGCTAAAAACTTGGATAGGCCCCAAGAAATTAAAAGCTCTAGAATCTCTTCACATCACAAAACAGTCTCAGTTCAGTGCTTAGAATACCAAACCTATGTAAAAGTGAAAGCTTCCGTTTTCACTGGAGTAGAGTCTTCTCTCTCACCTACGGCCTGCAATGGCACGCAGCATGCCAGGGTTTGGGAGGTAGGGTACAAGTGGAGCGGGGAGCACTTACAGGACTGGTGCTGTAACAGGGTGGCCTGTGTTCTTGGACTTGGCGGTGTTCACAGCCTGTTTCATTCATGGTTGCTTCTACATGTTCTTTAGAAATTCTCTCCCCATCACTGGGTGTCTACAAGTCTCTCGACATGGCTGATTTACACTTTTCTGGCTCATGGCCTTCTCCTTCCTTAGCTGTAAGATATCAAGTCTGTTTCAAGGCTGTTTCTTTTTAGTTGCTGGCTTAGACTTCTGCTTCGGTATGATAAGATTGCTTGCTTGTGCTAACCGCCCACTTCTGCTT
>CAUYRT010058224.1:0-23715 GCA_963574885.1 Lepilemur ruficaudatus | reverse complement strand
GGATAGATCATCTACTCCCTTCCATGGTGATCCTTGCACTTTTAGAAGTTTTAGAAGTTTATCTTCACATCCTCACATGTATTGAGCAATAAATTTTCAGAATAAGAAATGTGATGTCTATTTTCCATTCTTTAGAAACTTCACACCACCACATGTATTCACTATTAAATTGGAACTAACTGATGAGCACTCATGAGCACAGAGGGGAACTAAAACTCAATGGAAATCAAGCAGGGGAAAGTGGTAGGATGGATGGGTGAAAACCTACCTAATAGTTACAATGAACACTATATGGGTGATGGGTAAACTTTTGACTCTGACTCAAGCATTACAAAAGTGATCCATGTAACCAAAAACATGTGTACCTATGTAATACTTTAAAATAATAACGAATTAATAAATTATTGGGAAAAAAATAACTGTGATATCTAAACTTACTCATGGAGAAATTTTAAAGAAGCCAGGGAACATGGTACCATATCTTCATGGTTTCCTTTAATATTTGTTAATACCCAGTATAACTTCTGTGTACTCAATAACTTCTTGTTTCTCAACAGGTTTATAGGACATTAAGAAGTTTTTTACATAGTTTTGAGATTTTACTTATCTTTCACCAGGATGAGACAAGATCAATGAGAAAATTGCATCTTACTTGTGTTTTTGATTTTGTATTAACATGCCCTTAAGATTATACTCTTAGTTGATAATTATGCCTGTGAATTTAGAGATACAAATAGCAGCCCTAGTCACAATAATCTGTCAGACATTATTAATGAAATAAAATGAAAATGGAAACCCCTACAGGTTTGGATATATAACTTACACTTGGATAAAGGTAGAGGAAAGCTGGTCACAAATACTTAAACCACCTCTTCAATTATTATTATTCAAGAAAGCTTATACCTGGGGTGACTTAATCTTGGAAATGAGCTGGGCACAGGAACAGTGTCAGAGAGTAGTAGAGAGACAGATGAATGCTTTAGATGAATCTGAGATGGTATTTTAAGAAAACTCTATTTTTGAAAATGACTAAGGACAATTTAGAAGAATACCTTGAAGCTGGGATCCCCAACCCCTAGGCCACTGGTCCATGGCATGTTAGGAACAGTGCCATAAATCACTGCCTGAGCTCCCTCTCCCCCAATTTTTCCATGGAAAATTTGTCTTCCAAGAAACTTAGGAACTGGGCCACACAGCAGGAGGTGAGTGGCAGGTGAGCTTTCATCTGTATTTACAGCCACTAGCCACTCCCCATCACTCACATCACTGCCTGAGCTCCGCCTCCTCCCCAGCACCATCCATGAAAAAAATTGTCTTCCATGAAACCGAACCCTGTTGCAAAAAAGGTTGTGTACTGCTGCCTTGAAGGAGAACACACACACACACACACACACATACACATACTTCAAAGATAATCAAGTTTTCAAAGGCCACGATTCAAATGAAATGGATAAAAATGTACTTAGGAAACAATATACCAAGATGATTTAACTACTTTTAAAGTTTTGGCTGGACAAAGGGGAAATGTTTTGATTGATAACATGGCCAGAAAAAAGTGATCAGGGCTTAAGAAAACCTAACAGAAGAGTATAGTAAAGGTGACAGAAATCAGACTGAAATAATTCTCCTGGTTGGAGCTAAGAATCAGGAAATTATTTTAAAATGCCATCTCAAAGCAACAGACAGAATACATACTAAGAGCTAGTGGAAAACTTCCTTCTTGAATATTGTGATAATTATAATAACAGGTTATATATTATTTGAACAAATGTCACAGGCAAAGACTAGGAGTACAAGTGTAAAATGCTCAAATTATTGTCGAGTGTGTTTCAAAGTAAATTGATTATTATAAGTAGAACTTCAGGTATTAACTATTCTCTCAAGGGAATATGCTCTGGAAATGTTATGAAAGAGGAAGTCTAAGGTAAGATAAAGGATGGATGATATGAACTAGGGGGAAGACAGGCGGATCTCCATTAGTAGAATCCAGACCAAGACTACATTTGGGGTTGAGGGAAGAATAACTCTTAGCTGCAATTACCCTACACAGGAAAACAAGGCGTAACTATTTTGACAGAATCAGAAATGAGAGGCAGCACGTTTCTTACTATGGGAGATTCCAGTACAGTCTGAGACATATATTACAAAGAAAAATGTAAATGATCATTCAACAGAGGAAATCAGGCATAGCTGTTTTGCCAACAATATAAACAATGAGCACATTTAGACATGAAGAGGGACCTGAAGGAATAGTGTGAGGGCAAGACCCAAGTTGGAAGAATAGAAAGAATTAGGTTGATAGATGTTTAGGGATATCAGGAAAATTGAAGAACCCAAATATGACTGAATGAGGTCAAGCATTATTTGGAGAGCAGATAACTGGAGCTGTCCAAATTATGAATCGATGTTTTTTTGCTAGTAGGATTGTCTGTTGTCAGTATAAACACCCCACTGTCAGGAGGAAGCAGCTTGGGTAGAAAGGATTTAGATAGGGAGTGGAGAAAGAAAACTTGGTAATAGAAAAATCAGACATTTATATGCTCTGAAGAAGAACAGGACCAATGAGACAGTGGCCCATCATTCCTCAATCTGGTACCTTGCTAGGGCCAGAGTATGGGCAACTAATTACCTTTAGATGCTGTGTCCTAAATTAGTGTGATTACATCTACCCTTCTGGAGAATGAGAGCACCAGGACATGCTGTTCTTCCTTGTCTTTCTCTTATTATTCTTCTCTTCCTCTCCCTATTCTCCTTCCCTGTGTTCCCTTTTCCTTCTCCTCCTATTCCTTTTCTTCTGCCTTCCTCGTTCTCTCGTTTCCACCCCTCCTCTCTCCTTTGTTTTTTCTCCTTTTAAGAGAACACAACAATGTGTGACTTCATGTATCAAGGAAAAAACATAATAACATAAGAAATGATGACAGGGGATTGTGATTTACCATTTTCTTTTTAAGGTTGGCTTGAAAATTGCGTATTTTCATTTCATTTTCCTAGGCTTTGTACATAATTTTATTTTGGAAAATCTGATAATGGAAAGCGATTTGTATTCAAATTGGGCCATATCTTTATCGGCATTTACATCAATCTTGATGTTGTCATTTGATTCCATTACAGAATCTTTGATAAACTGTTTTGGGCAAAGTGGCTTAAAATAATTTGGGATGGGAAATAGGCAAGAACAATTCTAGCCTTGGATACAGCATGAATCTATAGTAGATTTGATTAATGTACTGTTATATTTTAGACATTTGAAGGCAAAATCTAAATTATCCAGTAATATTCTAGGAAGATAATCAAAGAGAACTGTTTTATTGGGAATGTGGTCTCATGAGAGCTGAGCAGAAATATTGATTTCCTTCAGAGTAACCACATTTTTGGTTGACCATAGCTTGATGGTTAAGCCCAGTGAGTTAAGAGACCAAAGGCATGTAATATTTGGGGGAGGATGCTTCCTTCCAAACTGGCTGTTTTCTTACATGAGCTAAAGTCCCATTTTTGTAGCAAATCATGCCATTCCCCTTTACTATTCTCATATAGAGGTAAAGTACCATATTGAATAAATTAGAGCACCTGGATTCAGGTAGCCAGCCCCCTGTATTCTCTTATTGAGAGACATGCGGACCACAGAGCACACCTGCATTTTATTGCTTTTGGCTGTGTATGGAGTACAGAGAAGGCTGGCTCTTTCTCATAAGGGTGAGGGTAATTGAGGTGGTTCTTAGGAGTAAGTTCACTTTGGGACATTGTCAACAGCAAGAAAATATAGAAAGGTCAAGTTCTCCTTGCAGAGAATCTCTGCCCATGCTGGAGCTGTATGATGAACTCTGCCTAATCAATAAAGTGATGATGTTGTAGGAAAATAGTGCAGGCTGTATAATAAAAGTGGAAAACTGTCCTACTGATTCCATAGACTTAAAAGCAAGACCTAAATTCAGTAGCCAATTCAAACAAAATAGATGACAGCTTAGTGACAGGGCAGGCATTCAAAAATCTGTAAAAGGATTCAATAAATTATGACCAAGACAATATCTGTTTCAGATGTGTGGAATGTAATGGTGGGCATGTTAAATATATAGCTGAATAATTTCAAACATTCTGTCTACAGAGAACAGTGTGCTTATTCCAGAGTATTTAATATTATCTAAATTAGCACCAAGACAAAGTAAATTATGTTTGCATAATTTTAATTTATTAATTAATAAAGCAGAATTAGTCATGTTAACAAATTTTCTAAAACCTCTCGAACAATCCATTGCAGTTACATAGAAGTTTGACTTTTGATAGTACAAAATATCTACATTATTTCTTTCAATATAAACCATATGTATTTTACAGATGCTTTCAGTTTTAAAATAATATTCTAGCTTGTATTTAATATATAAATAAGTTACCACAACAGCTTGTATTTAATAAATAAATAAGTAAATTCTCACATTGAAGTCAACATGAATTACTTGAAATATTTGATTTCATAGCTAATCAGTTCACCAGTTTTCTTTACTAATGTATGCAAAAACTGGCAGCAAAAGATTAACTTGCAAGGTGTTTTTTTTTCCAATCCCTAAATGGTCCCTAAATTCATAATTAATGAGCCTAAAAAAAATAAACCATCCATTTTCAGTATCAGTAGATGTGTGAGCCAATAAAACATGAACAATCAATCATTTAATTTATCATGTTTCTCACAGTATGTTCCGTAGATCACTGATATGATATTCTTTAAACTTTTAACAAATATTTATTGAATGATGCACAGAATAAATCTCAGTATTTATAGAGGAATATGTGTCAATGTCATAACTTCCTCATCCATATCCAATTCTTCTCCATCCTCAACAATATTCAATTCATTTTTCAAAAAAAAAATACTCCCAGAAGAGATAAGAACTTTACTTTGCTCAGCAAACTTGATGGTTGGGTGTGTTATCTTTTATATTCACATTTTGTTGTTAACAAACGATTCATCCCCACACATGGAATTCACAGATTAATAAGTGAAAAGCATTTCATTAATAATTAATGACATTTCCTTTATTTGCTGAACACTGAAATTCAATGAGCTGAAAACTTTTCTTAATCTTTTAAAACAATATCTAGTAAAATTCTCTGTGAGTTCCATTATGTTGTATTCCCATGATATTCTAAAGCTACATATATGTTATAGTCAAAATATTTTGAATAGGTTAATGAAATTTATCCAAATTTTATTAAGTTTCCACTTTGAAAAAGCAGTGTAGGATATAGAACTGGAAAAGTAGAATTCTTTTCTCTGCTCAGGTACTATTTCCTGATTTACTATGTGCATTTCATCAACTTACATGTTCAACAAATACTTTTTGAGATCTTACCATGTACCAGGACCATTCTAGGACTTGAAGATTCAGTTGTGTTGAAAACAATGTTCTTACTCTCTTTTCTCTTAATATCCAAAGAACGAATAGGAAATAAGCAATGGATAGTTAATCTAGTTTGAAATAACATGATTATGATTTTCTTTAAAATGAAATTAAATATCTTTATATAGTTGTATTTGCATGTTCTCAGTGAACGAATAAAGGATGAATCAAAATCTATTTTTATCAATAGTGAGACAATGGCAATAATTATTTAACGTTCAAGTAGACTCCCATAAAGGAGGCAGTATTATAAGCTCCCTAAAGACAATGACCATGTTTATCTGGTTCATCAAGTATTTTCAGAGAACAGAATAAATAATTTTAGTTTATAAAGAATAAAAAAATTCTGTTTGACTATTTAAAAAGTCACATTATAGCATATTTAAAATTTATGCAAATTAGTATTAATTAGCATTAATGCTTCCTGTCATTCTTATAAAAATTTCCATGACCTTATGCACTCTTCCGGAAGATTATTTTATGTCGTTTTCTCTCTCCTAAAACCCCCATAACCCTCTCCCCTTTCTCTTTGTGTAGGCAATGCCTTTCTTTCCTATTTTATGGAAGACAATGAAAGTGATTCAAGAAAACATTTTATGAGCTTCTATTATTTCACCTGGCCACATATCTACAGCAGAGCCCCCAGCTATCTTTTTTCCTGTTGTCATAAATGAGTTACCTCTGCTCCTAACAGAGGTTTGTCAACTTGCACACGAGATCTCATTCCTTTTTGCCCCAAATAGGATATTGTGCCAATAATTATCTCTGCTGTCTTTTGTATCATTAATGTCTCTCTTTCTACCGGATCGCACATCCACGTCCTCTTATCTGTGCTGTTTTCCTCTCTTGTTAGTTCCATTTCCTGTCCTTTCCTTTGGAGGGAAAAACACTCTTCAGACCTCTTCAAAAGTCTTGTTTATATTCACTGCTATTGATTTCTCCCCTCTCTACCTACGTTGAACTCATTTCACTCAGAATGTCACCTCCACCAGGCTCCTGAAAAAAGGTTTATTTCAAGGGTCACCAATGACCTCCACCTTATTAAATCTCATAGTCAGGCCCCTAAAAAACATTTTTTTCCCTTCTAGTTGGTTTCCAGTTCATCACAATTTTCCACTTTTTCTCCTAGCTTAGCACCATCTCTTAGTCTCCTTGGATGGTTCTTCCGTACCTCAACAAAAGTTTTAATGCCAGTGGTCAGTCTCAGGATCTACTCTCTCCATTCTTCCTATTCATTGCCTTGGTGATCCTTGCCAGTTACAGAATTTCAAACACTTTCTCTTCACTAATGACTCTCAAGTATGTTTGTTTAGCCTGGACCTTTCCTCTGGCCTCCAGACTTGTATATGCAACTGCCTGCTTGACATCTCCCCTTGGATTTGAAACTGGCATTCCAAATTAATATGGCAAAACCCTGCACTACCGAACCATCCTCTCCTTCATGAAAGATAGGGCTTTTCGGCAGCCTTTTCCACACGAATTGATGATAACCTCATCCATACATTTGTTCTGACCAAACCTTAGAATTCTTCTCACTCCATCCTTTCTCTTCCTCACCACATGCACATCCAACAGCACATCTGTTGCCTCTCCTCTCAAAGTATACTCAGACTTTGACTGCCTTTTACCACCCCTGCTGCCCACTCAGGTCCAAGCTTGATAATGCCATTTTATCAGTGTGACACATTTCCCCCAGCAATGTGTTCCATATTCTCACCACATTTGGTATTGTCAGTCTTTTGTGGTAGATACATAGTGACATTTTATTTTGATTTAATTTGCATTTCCTTCATTACTAATGAGTCTTCACACATTTTCATATTAGCCATTTGGATATCTTCTTTTGTGGGGTACTTGTTTAAACTTCTTCCCTGCTTTTTAATAATCCATCTTTCTCTAATTGATTTAGATCCATTTTGATATAATTTGGATATAAAACATTTGTTGGTTACATCAGTTATAAATATCATCTCCTATTCAGTGGTTTGATTTTGTGTTCTCTTAATTTTATCTTTCAATAAAGATAAGTTTTTATTTTTGGTAGTCAGATTTGTCAATTTTTCCTTTATGGCTTTCAGTTTTAAGTTTCCTTTAATGTTTTTTTCCTAAATGAAAATATTCTCCTATATGATCTTCTGAAAGGTTTGACTTTCACATATAGAAATATAATCTAGCGGGATTTGATTTTGTGTGTACTGTGAAAAGGGGGCCATGCCACATTTGTTTAGTATGGCTATCCAGTCATCCCTGTAGAAAAAAAAAAAACAGTTCTTTTTCTACTGATCTACAGATTTATTTTTCATTATAGTACGTTGATGCATGGTTATAAAATGTTTGCCATGGGCATTTAAAATGGTCTTAATAATGAGAAAATGTGACAGAAGCAGATAATCAACTCTGTCTGGACCATGTCCACCCTTCAGGCCTGCACCAACGTGCATGCTCTGTAAAGAAAGTTTCCTCTCATTCTTTGCCTGCTGTAAATGTGCAATCCTAGGAACTGTAACTCAAGCAGATGTGGTATCAGAAACAGGCTGTGATTTACCCCTTACTTAATTATGAAGAGAAAATATAAATGCAAAACTATCCTTAACATTTGGGAGGCAATTTGCAGAGGGGGCCCAAAGTTGCAGGGCTTCCTGCTGGGCTCTGTCATGCCTTCCAAGAGCCCTAATGATTCATCCTCAGAAGAAATGTCAAGCCACCCATGCTTTCAACAGAGCAGGTGCAAAGCTGACATCTTTGGGGAAGTGTCAAGTGCCTGGAAAATGGATACCAGAGAAGGAATACAGCTCTTACCCTAAGCACTACATCCCATGTGTCCCGTGTCCTGGTGTTTGGTTACATATCTCAGGCCTCAGCCTTAGTGGCGGTCCCAGCTGGGGGATACCAACAATGTGATTACTGGGACAACAGAGGACTTAGCTTTCTCTCTGCCTCTTTCACAAGATGTTCTCTATGGTTATCAACAAGAATGTGTTTATCTAACTTGCTTTCCTCTGAAGAAGTTTTTTCTTTTTTCTGCCAACTCTTACCTTGGAGGTGCCTCTTTATTTCAATATCTGTCTTAAAAATATTCTTTGTATCTTGTTTTTTTTTTTTCTTCAGTATTTTATATTTAATTTTTTCCATAGGAAGCCTTTATAAAGACACAAAGTAGTAAAAATTCAGAAATATAAAAGTTTTTCCCTGTGCTTTCTCATGCATTACTTGATTTGAGCTTAAACACACACACACGGTTTTACAGATCCATTTTACAGAGGGGAAAACTGAAATCCATGGGTTCAAATAGCTTGTCCAAAGCAACACAACTAATTGGACACAGAGTTTTGTCAAAAGTTCCAGTCTAGTGCATTTCCCACATCCTGAGAGTACTGCCACAGTTTTGTGCTTGGAGTCTTTGTCTTTTTTAGCATGTATATCTTAGGCTTAAAAATTCTAAAAAACCAAAGTGAATAACATAATGCTGTTTTACTGCAGAACATTCCAAAAATTCTGAGCAGAAAAAATAATGGAAAGGAAAGATGAAGAGGGATGAGGAGAGAAAATAAACATGAGGAAGAAAGAGAAGGGGGAGAAGACTAGAAAAAGGGGGAACAGGAAGAACACAGGAAAGAGGAAAATCAAGCAAGAACATAATTAAACCAGGATGAAGATTATTAACACTTATATTTTATTGTCTTAGGTATGCATTTTGTCTTATTTTTTAAATCATTATGATCATAGTATTAATATCTAAATCTTGTTGTTATCATTTAGCTTGATAAAGTCAGACGTTTTGGAGGTTAGTAGACATTCTTTTAAATTTTCCTATCTACTATTTTTTTAAATAGATCTCCCAATTTTCCTGTGTTGGGTAGTTATTGCTATTCTCCATTTGCTATTATAATCATACAGTGATTAAGTAATACATAGTATTTTTACTAGTTAGGAAGTATTCACAAGTGTAATTACTGGGTCAAAGAGTAGGAACACTATAAAGGTTTTGATATATATGCAAATATATTTATTTTCAGAAAATTTTGTAGCAATTATTGCTTATTCTGGAAAAATATGACAGCTGGCAGCATATATGTATTTTTTAATTTTGGTTAGTTTGACCAATAGATTAACTGTTTGTCAGTTTGTACTTATTATATCATTGAGGTGAAAATTTTTTACTTTTTTGCAAAATAGTCTTATATTTTAGATTATGAATTATATTTTTATTTCCACACTAAAAGTACACTTAAGTTTTTGAATTTTCCTTCTATTGTGACCTGAAGCATATACAATTTTGACAAATGCTTCTTTAAGAAAAATAATATGAAATTGGTAAAATAAATATTCATAATGAGAAAAGAAATCACAATCAATACCACAATCATGATATAAAATCCAGAAAAACAATATAATGTTTTACTTATAAAATTTCTAACATAACTCTTTATTTATCCTAGTCTTATTTTGGCTGCATTTTCTTTCATTCTCCCCTTATATGAAAACGATATATAATAAAAATTTCTGATGTAACTAGAAACATAAACTAGATGAGTGATTTCTTGGGGCAAGAGGGTTAGAGGCAAGATAGGAGGTGTGGGGAGCGAAATGGTGGATGACTACTAATGGTTATAGAGTTCCTTTTCTGGATAATGGAAATGTTCTAAAATTGATAATAGTAATGGTTGCAGACTTTTGTAAACATAGTAAAACCAATGGATTGTACATTTCAAGTGGATGAATTGTAGGATATGCATATTATATCTCAATAAAGCTGTTAAAATATTTCTCATATCAGAATAGAAACTCAATTGAATTTTTCCTCTAGTAATATAAATTAATTTCCTTTAATAATTTGTATTTTAGGAAAGAATATTTCAGCATCATAATGTATTGTTGAAAATGTCAATTACATTTTTGAGATGTAGTCAAAAAACGGCATCTTGGGAAAACTGTCGATTTTCTTTATGAGCTGTGAAATTTTAGAATATTATTGAATATATAATATATGTATATATATATATTAACATAAAAATATTTTGACCAGGCTGCTTTGCAAACCAAGTTCTCTTCTTATAATTTTAAATGTCTCATGATATGAAGAATCTACAGAAACTAGTTTTGGGCACTGACAGTTCAAATATTGCTTTTCCTTTATTATTCCCATATTTCTTCTGTGAAATCATTAATTTCTTAAAATTATCAGATGAAATTGTATGTATTATTTGCAAGCATCATGCTTTGAAATATACTATTGTCTCTTGGTATTCATGAGGGATTGGTTCCAGGACCCATCCCACAGATACCCAAGCCCGTGCATGTTCCAGTCCCTTATATAAAATGGCATAGTATTTGCATATCACCTATGCATATACCTCATATAATTTAAATCATCTCTAGTTACTTATAATAAATAATACAATGTAAATGTTATATAAATAGTTATTATACTGTATTTCTTAGGAAATAATGACAAGGAAAAAAGTCTGCACATGCTCAGTACAGACACCGCCACTCTTTTTTTTCCTCAGAATATTTTTGATCCCTGTTTGGTTGGATCCACAGATGTGGATCTCATGGATATGGAGGACTGATGGCATATAAACATTGTTGAATGGTTAAATCTATATAATTTACAAATGAATTACCTCACATAGTTATCATTTTTGTTGTGAGAACACATAACATCAACTCTCTTTGCATTGTTCATCCATGTTGTAACAAATGGCAGAATTTTGTTCCTTTTTGGGGGATGAAGAGTATTTCATTGTGTATATATATCACATTTTCTTTACCCATTCATGTGTTGATGGGCACTTAAATTGATCCCACATCTTGGATACAGTGATTAGTGCTGCAATAAACATGGGAGTGAAGACACCTCTTGACATACTGATTTTATTTCTCTGGCTTATATACCAAGGATCATATGGTAGTTCTATTTTTCGTATTTTAAGGAGCCTCCATACTGTTTTCCACGATGGCCATACTAATTTACACTCAACCAACAGTATGTGAGTATACTCTTTTCTTTATATACTCACCAACACTTATCTTTCGTCTTTTTGATAACACTCATTCTAACTGAAGTAAGGTGCTATCTTGTGGTTTTAATTTGCATCTCCCTGATGATTAGTGATGTTGAGCATTTTTTCATATGCCTGTTGGCCATTTGTATGTCTTTTAATGAAAAATATCTTTTCTGTACTTTTGCCTATTTTTAACTGGGTTATTTATTTTCTTGCTATTGAATTCCTTATATATTTTGGATGTGAATCCCTTATCAGATGTACAGTCTGCAAATGTTTTCTCCCATACTGTAGGTTGTCTCTTCACCGTTGACTGTTTCTTTCACTGTGCAGAAAGTTTTTCGTTTAACGTAATCCCATTTGTATATTTGTTTTTGCTGCCTATGCTTTTTGAGGCCATATCCAAAAAATCATTGTGCAAATCAATGCCATAGAGATTTCCTCCATGTTGTCTTCTAATAGTTTCATAGTTTCAGGTCTTACCTTTAAGTTTTTAATTCATTTTGAGTTTATTTTTTTATATTGTAAAAGATAAAGGTACAATTTTATTCTTCTACATGCGGATATCCAGTTTTCCCAACACCATTTATTGAACAGACTGTCTTATCCTCATTGTGTACTCTTGCCACCTTTGATGAAAAACAGTTGGTTGTAAATGCATGAATTTATTTCTGGGCAATCTATGCTGTTCTACTAGTGCATGTGTCTGTTTTTATGCCATTCCCATGCTGGTTTTGGATACTATAGCTTTGTAGTATATTTTGAATTAAGGTAGTGTGATATCTCCAGCAATGTTCTTTTTGCTCAAGATTGCTTTGGCTATTTGAAATCTTTTGTGTTTCCACAAAAATTTTAATTTTTTTTTTATTTCTGTGAAGTATGCCTTTGGTATTTTGATAGAGATTGCATTAAACATGCAGATCACTTTGTCTAGTATGGACGTGTTAATATTTATTCTTCCAATCCATGAACACAGGATATCTTTCTTTTATTTTTGTCTTCAGTTTATTTCATCAGTGTTTTATAATTTTCAGTGTAGAGATCTTTTACCTCCTTAGTTAAATTTGTTCCTAAGTATTTAATATTTGTGTAGCTATTATAAGTGGTATTGTTTTCTTGATATCTTTTTGTGAACTATTAGTATACAAAAATGCTCTTGATATTTGCGTGTTAATTTTCTATCCTGCTACTTTACTACATTCATTCATTAAATATAACAGAATTTTCATGGACTCTTTAGGATTTTCTATATATAAGATTATGTTTCCACAAATGGACATTTTAATTTCCTCCTTTCCAATATGAATGCCTTTTATTTCTTTCTCTCCCTAATTGCTCTGGCTAGGATTTCTACTATGTTGAATAGAGGAAGTGAAGGTGGGCATCCTTCTCTTGTTTAAGATTTTAGAGAAAAAGATTTCAACTTTTCCCTTTTCAGTACAATGTTAGCTGTGTTTTTATATATTTGTCTGGTTTTGGTATTAGGTTAATGCTGATCTCATAGAATAAATTTGAAAATATATAATTTTTAAAATGTAGTTTTAAGTAGAATTGATATTAGTTCTTCTTTAAATGTTCACTAGACTTCAGCAGTGAACTCATCAGGTCCTGGGCTTTTCTGTTATGGAGGATTTTTAGTATTGCTTAGATCTTGTTACTCATTATTTGACTGTTCAGGTTTCCTATATTCATGGTTCAATATTGGTAAATTATATGTGTCTAGGAATTTATAAATTTTTCCTAGGTTTTCCTAATTTGTTGGTATATAGTTGTTTATAGTAGTCTCTAATGAGCCTTTGTATTTCTGTGGTATCAGTTATAATGTTTCCTTTTTTACCTCCAATTTTATTTATTTGGGTTTTCTGATATGTCAATTTTGTTTATATTTTCAAAAAAAGAACTTTTGTTGCATTGTCCTTTGTATGCACTTTTAGTCTAAATTACATTTATTTATACTTTAGTCTTTATTAGTTCTTCTAATTTTAGATTTGGTTTGATCTTGCTGTTGTAGTTTCCTGAGGTACACCATTAGATTGTTTATTTGAAGGCTTTCTATTTTTTTTTTTTTGATATAGCTATAAATTTTCCTCTTAGTTTTGTTTTTACTGTATCCTGTATGTTTGGTTTCAGATCTTAAATTTAAGTCTTTAATCTATTTTGAGTTGATTTTTGTATATGGTGTGAGATACAATTCTAAGGTCATTTTGCTGCATGTAGATGTCCAGTTGACCTAACCCCACTTATTTAAGAGACTGTTCTAATTGTGTCTTCTTGGCACATTTTCAAAACACAATTGGCACTAGAATGCATGAATATATTTGCTCTCTATTTTGTTCCATTTCTCTAAGTGTCTGTTTTTATGCCAATGCCATGTTGTTTTGATCACCGTAACTGTGTAGCATATTTGAAAGTTAGTGTGATGCCTTCAGCTTTGCTCTTTTTGCTCAAAATTGCTTTTGCTAATCAAGGTTTCTTTGTGGCTCTATATAAATTTTAGGATTTTTCTCTGAGAAAAATTGTCATTGAAATTTTGATAAAGATTACATTGAATCTGTAGATCACTTTAGGTTCTATGGACATTTGAACAATATTAATTTTCTCAACCCATGAACATGGGGTGTCTTTCTATTTATTTGTATCTTCTTCAGTTTCTTCATCAATGTTTTATAATTTTCAGTGTACAAGTCTTTCACTTCCTTGATTAAATTTATTCCTAAGTATTTTAATTTTTTGTAGCTATTGGAATTAGGATTGTTTTCTTGATTTCTTTTTTTGAGAAGTTCATTCTTAATGTATAGAAACACTACTGGTTTTTGTATGTTGATTTTCTGTCCTGCAACTTTACTGAATTTGTATATTCTAACAGTTTTTTGATGGAGTCTTTAGGAATTTCTCTATATAAGATTTAACATCTTTCTTTCCAATTTTATACACTTTCTTTCTTTCTCTTGCTTAATTGCTCTGGCTAGAGCATGAAAAACATGAAAAAAAATTAAATAAGCTGAAAAAAATCATCATTGAAAAAGACCTTTGAGATCCTCTAGTCTCCCTCTGCAATTTACCTGTAGATAACTTAGATCCAGAAGAGAACATTAGCTTTCCGAATGTTGTTTCAAGACTTATAATCTCACTATCCTTACCAAAAATTCCACTGAGAGTAAGTTGAACTAATTTGTGTTGGGAACCTATTAAGTGACAGACACTGTTTTAGTCACATTGGGTATATCTGTAAGCAAAACATTACAGCAAAATGAGCTAATGGAAAAGTAGAAGTGGAGATCAAAGGAGTAATGGGGACCATATCCTGTAGGGTCTTGTAGACTTTACACTAACTTAGTGAAATGAGCAGCCATTAGAGAACAGAGGAGTAATGTAAACTGACCTATATTTTAAAAGGATTACCCTGGTTTCTAGGCAAGAATAGATTATGAGACAGGAAATGAATAGAAGTAGAAAGACAGTTTAGGAAAGTATTACAGTAAGTCAGTTGGGAATTGGTGGTGGCTTGGATCAGAGAAGACATAATCAGTGCGGTGGGAAGTGGATGTGCTTCGGATATATTTTAAAGGTAGAGCCAACACTCATAGATTAGATATGGGGTGTGAGAGAAAAAGAAGCATCAAACATGACTCCAAATGTTTTGTCCTGAGAGACTAGAGAGATGAGGTAGACATAAAATGACCTGGAAAAACCTGTGAGTAACACAGTGTTGTTCTTTGGTTGATTGGTTGTTTGGTTGTTTTTTTATTTATGTCTTTATGTGTTTTTGTTTTCTTTTTTTCTTTTTGAGGTGTGGAGTAGGAGGGAAAAGGAATGAGTTTAATTTTGAACATATTAACTCTAAGTTTCCTATTAATTTTTTTTTTTTTTTTGAGACAAACTCTCACTCTGTTGCCCGGGCTAGAGTACCATGGCATCAGCCTAGCTCACAGCAACCTCAAATTCCTGGGCTCAAGCAATCCTTCTGCGTCAGCCTCCTGAGTAGCTGGGACTACAAACATGTGCCACCATGCCCGGCTAATTTTTTCTATATATTTTTAGTTGGCAAATTAATTTCTTTCTATTTTTAGTAGAGACTGGGTCTAGCTCTTGCTCAGGTTGGTTTCCAACTCCTGATCTTGAGTGATCTGCTCGCCTTGGCCTCCCAGAGTGCTAGAATTACAGGTGTGAGCCACTGCACCTGGCCCTATTAAATGTTCTGATGAATTGTTAAGCATGTACTCACACATATGAGCTTGGAGTTTAAAAGACAGATCTGGTCTAGGGAGTATATTTGCAGGCCACTGGTATGTAGATAATATCTAAAACCATGAGATGTATATGATGACTGATAGAGTGAATGTAGATAAAGGTGGCAAGTGGACCAAGGACTGAGCTCTGAGCAACTCAAATGTAAGGAGTTCAGGAGAAGGGGAGGAATCACAGTTGGGTACTGAGAAGGAATGGCCAGTCATATGGGAGGAAAATCAAGTATGTTCCTGAAAGCCAATTAAAGAAAGCATATGAAGAAGAAGAAAGTAATTAATAGGGCAAATACTACTGATAGGTCTAGTAAGATGATGGCATTGTTTATCTTGTAACTAGAAGAACTGGTCTTTATTGTGAACACAAATCACAGTATTGTCTCCCTGTTGTTCACAGGAGGAAAAGACACAGACTATGATACAACTTCATAGTCACCATCACACAAAGTATGTTTCTGATACCAGAAAATATGCCTAATATTTACTTTGCATATCAAAAGATCATAATTCCCAGAAATTTTATTTCCCAGAATTTTTGAATAGTACTGGGAGAAAAAGAAAAGGACAGAATTGAAAATAATTTACATTTCTGCTTGAATGGTATGATTCTTATGTGCCCTTGTATACCATTTCCTCATTGACATGTAATTTGATATAATCCTTCAGTGATTTATTTTTTAATTGAAATGTAACTTATAGATGATAAAATTCACCATGTAATATGCAATCTAGAACATTTTTCTTATTTTTCTCATTTTTCTCTAACTCCCCTCTGTACCATTCGGAGTCCCTCCCCACCCTTATTCCTCTGCTCACCATGTTTCCAGCCCCTGGCAACCACTAATTTCCTTTGTACCTCTCTGCACTTCCCTGTGCTAAACATTTAATATGAATGGAATAATATGTTATGTGGCAATTACCATGATGTTTTCAACCTTTGCCTGTGTGATAGCATGTATCAGTTCTTTATTCTCTTTTAATGGCTGAATAATATTCCATTTTATTATCTTTTTATTAACTGATAGACTTGATTTTTTTCCTACTTTTTAGCCATTATGACTGTTGCAATAAATGCATGTATAATCTTTTTTTATGAGCATATGTTTTTATTCATCTTGAGTATATAACTAGGATTAGAAATGTTGAGTCATCTGGCAACTCTATGTTTAACTTCTTGAAGAACTGCCAAACTGTTTTCCAAAGTGGCTGCATCATTTTATGTTTCCACTAGCCTCATATGAGGATTCCAGTTACCCTCCCTCCCAACACCTGTTATTGCCTGTCTTTATTTTTGCCATCCTGATATTGTGGAGTGGTTTTGATTTGCATTTTTTTAATGACAAATAATGTTGAACATCCTTTCTCATGCTTTTTTTCCATTTGTATATCTTCTTTGGGAAAATGTTATTTCAAAGTCTTTGTCCAGTTTTGAATTTGGTTATTTGTCTTTTTACTGTTGAATTATAGGGAATATTCTCTTATCATATTCTGTGAACTGTTCTTGCATTTTATTGATAGTGTTTTTTGTAATCAAAAAGTTTTTAATTTTGAAGAAGTCCAAGATATGTTTATAATTTGATTTTTTTTGCTTTAGATGCCCTATGTAAGAAACCATTGCCAAATCCAAGTCACAAAACTTTTCACTTGTTTTCTTCTAAGACTTTTATACTTCAGTTTTTGTGTTTGTTTTCTTTAAGCCATTTTGAGTTAAACCTTATATATTCTGTGAATTAAGACTGCAACTTCATCCTTTTTGCATGTTTATATCCAGTTATTCTATCACCAGTTGTTAAAAAAAAAATTCCCCCCATTGAATGATCTTGATATCTGTGTCAAAAAATCAATTGACCATAAATGTGTGAGTTTATTTCTGGACCCTGAATTCTTTTTAATAGATGTATATATCTCTATCCTGAAGCTAGTGCACATCATGTTTATTACTATAACTTTATAGTAAATTTTAAATTCAGGAAGTGTGAGTTCTTCATTCTTTTTCAAGACTATTTTAACTATTCTGGGTAGCTTGAATTTCCATATGAATTTTAGAATGAGCCTGTCAATTTCTGCAAAAAAAAAACTTAGCCAGGATTTTGATAGAAATTTCATTGAATCTGGAGATTAATATGGGGATAGCATTGACATTCTAACAATATTGTCTTCCAATCTGTGAACACAGGATATTTTTCATTTATTTAGGTCTCCTATTTCTTTCAATATGCTTTGTAGTTTTTAGTGTATTGGTTTTGTATTTCTTTTGTTAAATTTTTTCCCCAGCATGATACTTTTTTGATGCTATTACAAATGGATTTGTTTTCTTAATTTCACCTCAAATTATTCATTGCTACTATATAGAATTGACTTTTACTTGAGTGGATTTTGCATGAATGGTTAATTACAGAAACTAAGCAGAAACTTTCTCTTTTTCCTTATATTTTAAATAAAGGTTTCATTTAATTAAAGATATATATTACTTTGTTTAATTTCCTTCTAATGTGATGGACATACACCCTTACCTAATATAGAATACCTGACTCATTTTCTTACTAGAAAGTAGTTTTTCTTTACCATCGCCTTTTGAATTCTGGCCAGAAGATTAATCCTGTATTATGGAAGAAACCTTCCGTTTCAAATAAGGATTTTCTATCTTCTCCTGACCTATTTGTCTCACATCTGAGGCAGATCCAAACCCTTATTCCTGCAGGTGCTGGTAACAGCGATAGAGATGAAAATGGGAGATGGTGGTTTGGAGTGAGGTGTGGGTACTGGTGTGTGTGCATATGGGTAAACATAGACTTTTTATTTGAGTATCAATGACATTTACCAATATGAAATCCCAACAGAATTTTTCCAGTAGCTACTTAGGAATATCTCTGACATTGAGATAAAGGACATTTCCTGAGTCAGTTTTGGTGAAAAACAACAATCATTTAAGCAATGTGTAGTGGATAAATGCTGAATGCATTTGTTTTAACTCTAATATACAGAAATGAACTCATTAATTTTGATCGGTTGCAGAAGGAGGTTAAAAACAAAATAAAACTTGTTTTTCTATTATAAGAAGCTGTTAAAATTGTTCTCTCTCAGACTACTTTTCTCATTTGTGTGTGTGGGGACTGTGACTATTGAATCCTCACAACGCATTGGATATGGTCCAACAATAACCAGTCAGCTCAATGTAACTCAGACTGCCCTCCTGGGACACGACAAGAAATTCTGCTGTCCTTTAGGATACAATTACCCTGCCGGTTGCTGTAGAGAGTGACCTCCTTTACTATGGTAATTATTGAATCCGGTCCTAATGTCTGGTCTCATTTCAAAGTCCCTGTCTGCAATGTCTATCTCAAGGCCAAGTACAGTAGGCAGTGAACCGCTATGGCTGCCAAAAATCAGTACTTTGAAGAGCATCTTTGCCAGGAGATTATCATGCCGGTTCCCGTTAGAATCAACATTGCTTTTTCTGGCTCATTTAATGTAAAATGCAATTCAGTTTCAAAGATAAGTACTTTAATTCACAAATGGTTGACAGCAGTAGGATTATAGTGTAGGCTCTGAACTTAAAAATAGTTTGGGTCTGATTACAAGTATTTCTGCACTGAGAAATATTTAACAAGATAGGAACTGAATAGAGGATATTAATATTTGGCTTTATCTGCTCAGGAATAAAGACACACTGAAGGTATGACAATTGAGTAATGGGATTTGGAACTGAAGCTGTGATCTTCTATTTCATATTAAGAAACCTTTTGAAGAAATAATGTATAGTTTCATTAAAATGTATGCTCTGATATATTTTAATAAATTTCTACAGTGATTTATTAGACATAATTATAAAAAAAAATAGAGGTAGTTCAGCTTTTCCCTATTTGGGTAGAAGTTAAGTACTCTTGAGTTTAAACTTGGGGGACATGTCCTTATTAAAATGGAACTCATAATTAACGTTTCTGAGCATTTCCTATAATCCAAACATACAAGAGGGAACATTTAAATGCCTAGCAATTAAAATGAAAACATTTTACTTTCACTGGCAGCCTTTTAACTTTTCGGTTCATCATATTTATAGTTATCATTATTAGACATCTGGAAAAATATAGTTGTGCTTGCTATTTATATTGCAAACTAAAGACTTTGAATCACTTTGTAGACATGATCTCATTAACACTCTCTACATCTCTATGAGGTAAGTGCAATTATCTTCTTTTTATTGAGTTTAAATTACTTTCCAAGGTGTCAAAGAAAATTGTGGCAGGATATGGAGAAAAAAATCAAGGTCTCTCAGTGTCCACTCTAATGGTAAATCCTGTTCAATAAAATCAGTAAAAAAAAAAAAAAAATCCAGTTTTAAGTGAACGGGGCATAATTTTCTACACATAGTCATTTGATGTAGCTATATGAGACATAACATTTTGTAGTTATGCCATTTCCAGTATAATTTATCAGCCTGACCCAAATTCTAATGTATTTGTCAAACCAATATTTTATGCAATGACATTCTCCTAAGTTTTCTGGAGCAAAGTTTTACACAGAGGTGAAAATAAAACTGACTTTCTCTCTAACTGCTGATTTTACTTATTAAAGAAGTTGTCATTGCCTTTCTAATTCTTTCTACTTTCTTCAACCTTTATCATCCAAAGCCACATTTATCATCTAGGCTTGATTTTCAGGCAATTGTTTAAAATGCGTTCTTCTTTACTTTTAGGGAAAGATACAATGTTCATCTTATGAGTTTCCTGAATTATTATGGAATTGTTTGTCCCTGTGCTAAGTGATCCCTACACCTAGACTGTTATTGATGCTGAATATATGGATAGCAAATTTTTCTAACTTGGCTTCCAGATGCTCAAATATAAGGTATTTTAACAAATTCTGTTTTTTGTTTTATTTTTACTGTAAAAAACAGACATATGCTCAACTAATTTTCAACAAGACTGCTAAGACCATTCAATGAGACAGGAATACTTTTGTCAACAAAAGGTGCTGGAAAAAACTGGATATTCACGTCTAAAAGAATGAAGTTGGACCTTTACCTTGTAGAATTTTCTCCACAGAGAAAATTAACTCAAAATGGATCAAAAACCTAAATTTAAGAGCAAATACTACTAATATAAAACTTTTAGAAGAAAATGTAAAAGAAAATATACTAGAATTTGGTAATGGTTTTGTAATATGACACCAAAAGTATAGTCAACAAAAGAAAAAAAAATAGTTGAATTTCATCAAAATTAAAAACTTGTGTGTCAAAGACCATTATCAAGATAATGAAAAGACAGTCCACAAAATGGGAGAAAAAACTTTGCATATCATATAGTTGATAAAGATTTAATATTCAGATTAAATAAAGTACTCCAACAACTCAAAACCAAAATGACAAACAGCCCACTTGAAAATGAACATGGGACTTGAATAGATATTTCTAAAAAGAATATATACAATGACCAATAAGCACATGAAAAGATGCTCAACATCATTAGTCATTAGGGGAATGTAAGTGAAAACCATGATGAGGTACCTCTTCACACTCACTAGGATGGCAATAATAATAATGATAATGGAAATAACACAAAGTGAGGAGGATGTGGAGAAATTGAAACTCTTGTATATTACTGGGGGAAATGCAGCCACCGTAGAAAACTGTCAAATCCTGAAAAAACTAAACAGAATTACCATAGTACCCAGCAATTCCACCCTAGGTCTACACCACAAAGAATTGAACACAGAGATTCAAACAGAAACCTGTAAACCATGTTGATAGAAACATTATTCACAATATAGACAAAAGGTAAAAATAACCCGTGTCTATCAACAAATGAGTGGATAATCAAAACTTAATGTATAAGATAATAGTATATTTATTCATCCATAAAAATGAATGAAGTTCTGATACATGCTGAAACATGGATGAACCCTGAAAACATGCTACATGAGACATATATGAAAGGACACGTATTTTACAATTCCATTTATATAAAACATCTAAATTAGGCAAATTCATGAAGACAAAGTAGATTAGAAGTTATCAGGGGCTAAGGTTAGGGGAGAAAGAGGAGTTATTGCTTAATGGGTATGGAATGTCTATTTGGAGTGGTTTTGGAAATAGTGATGATGGTTGTACAATATTGTAAATATAAATACTGTTACCAAATGTTATAGTTACAATGAATACGATGCAAAATTTTATGTTATGTATTTTTTTTTATCACAAAAAGGCCTTACCCCTTTAGATTTCAACCTAAACTAACTTATACAAAGTCCAAGTAAAATAACGTATTTAGTTTTATGTTTTACAAAATGGGGAACTCTTTATTGGCTTTTGTAGTTCAAATAAAACAGATAATGTTGAAAGCCTCTATACCATTTGAACTCTTTCCAAAACACATTTAATAGTAGAAAAAATACATTCCACTAGATGGTATATTTAGAGATTATTTAGCAAAATACTTGTGGATAGTAGGAATAGCTAAATTTCTTTTTTTGTGTGTGTGCTTTCAGTTTATTTACATTTTTCTTTGTTCATTCCTTCCTTCCTGCCTTCCATCCATCCATCACAGTCTCACTTTCAATGTAATGGTGTAACCTGAGAAATCCCCACTCCTTCGCTTTTTTCATTGTCAATTATAACAGGTAAATTAATTGCAAGATACGTGGTTATACCTAAAATATTGGATGTTTTTTAATGCAAAACAAAGGAATAGCTAATTTTTTTGATACATTAGAACCTTATTCCTGTTTCTTACAGGGATACTGTACATAGATATCGGTGACTGCATTTGTGATAACTATTTTTGGCTGCTGAGAAAACTTTTCCTATGAAATTATTTGTTTCATCTCTTCAGAATAGATAAAGTTGCATGATGTCTGTGTTATAGTATTTATTGTGTGATATGCATCCACAAGAGGCAATACGTTCAGTTTGGGAGGCAAAACACAACTATTCATATACAAATTCAATAAAACCTTCTATTAAAATAAGAGATCCATAGTAAAACACCTTTACAATGGAAATTTAAGCAATTTCAATTATACAAATTCTCAATTTGATTAAAAAAAAAACAAACATTCAGTTATTGGTAAGGAAAAACCTATATTATTTTTAAGTGGACAATTAGTGGACAAACTACCTAATGTAGTTTATTTTGAACATTTTACTCGTAATTGGAACAAAAATAAATATTGTAATCCCAATCTCCTATATATAAATGTGCATGTATGCATCCAACCTAAAGTTTTCAGTAAAGTTATTAACAGTTCTATATGTGAAATACACTGATATTATATTTTTCTAATATATTTCTCATTACTTCATTTTTTAAAAATGATGCCATAACCTTGAATCATTAATGGCTCAGACTAGCAGTTGGAAAACACTGAACAAGTGAACTTCTAGAAAGGACCTATGTATTTAAGGACCTGTGTATTTAATGAGTGACTGTATGTCATTTTCCATCATGATGCTAAATGTTTAACCCAAACTTTGTAATGATCAACAGAGCTGCTCCTTCCATCTCTATGGCCTTGTTCAAAGGAGAGACTAACCCAGATTCCTAGATACATTTACAGTATCTGTGAAAAATAAAAGCATTATTCTAATTGGCATTTGGGTTCATCAAATAAAGGGAAACATCTTGTTTGAAAAAAATACCTTGAAAACTTGTACTGTTAGATCTCTCAAAGGGCCTGGGTGTTATTAGTTGCTACCAAAGATTCAGATAAGGTTTCCTGCCTTAGGTTTAGGTCACCTCTCACAAAAATACACTCAAGATGGTTAACAGACCTAAACTTAAGGCAGGAAACCTTAAGAATCCTAGAAGAGGAGAAAGTGGGCATCCTTGTCTAGTTCCAGTTCGAAGTGGGGATGATTTCAGTTTTTCCCCTTTTAGTATTATGTTGGCCCTAGGTTTGTCATAGATAGCTTTGATCATTTTAAGGTATGAGCCACCTATGCCTATTTTGTTAAGAATCTTTATCATAAAGGTGTGTTGGACTTTGTCAAATGCTTTTTCTGCATCTATTGAGAGAATCATATAATCTTTATTCTTGGTTTTATTTATGATGCGAATTGCATTTATAGATTTG